>NW_012194995.1:169370-190550 GCF_000504015.1 Erythranthe guttata | reverse complement strand
AATTCTGTAAGGTTGTGGGTATAGGGTGAGAGCAAGATCCGAGTGATTTTGTTTAGATCTAGGACTCCGAGTTATTTGTGCTGAACTGTTGACGCCACAACCAATAGTTTTGTAGACAGGAAACGTGACATAGAAAATTGATCCGTAACATAAACTTGAGCTTTCCGCCCCCATTCGTTGGAGTTCAGATACTCATAACTTCTCCGTTGGTTTGTTTCTTCAGTTTACGGTTTTTTTCTTTTCTTTCAACGTTCTTAGATAATTTATAATCCCCTAATCTCATTCTATGCTGATCAATATATAGTTGCTTATATCTAAATATTGTAAAAACAAAACTTAAAATATGTGATATACAAGATGCCAACAAAGAACCCCAAAAAACTAAATACATGACCTTTCGTCACTATATTCTGCTCTGTGTTTTCACGTTTTTTGTCTTGATCAATTAAATCCAAGGAGATGACCAAAAATATATATCCGCATTTTCACTTCAAAAATTAAAGCATTATAATTTATAAACCTAGGATATTTATTTTTCTTATCATTAATTTAATTATTACCCTAACTAATAATGTATATTTCCCGAAAAATAGAAAAGGAAAAAAAACAAGAACCAATAGAAAGTTTCAAATTTAATTTATGACATATAAAAATCAATACAAACAAAGCACAAATGCATTCACTAATTATAAGTTAGTAAGCACTAAGTACAAGATTACAAATTTTCACAGAATTTTTGACAATGCACCACCCCACTAGAGTAAATAAAGGTCAAATGTCAAAAAGGCTGTGAAAACCCAAATCTCTGCTTCCTAATTAATACAACGTAATTAAAACATTAATACCCACTAAAAAAATACTCGGGTTAATTAATCATAATTCCTATTATCCCTAATTAAGTACCCCCCCCAACACACACACCCACTAGTGCCCTAATTATTATTATTATTATTATTATTATTATTATTATAAAATTAAAGATGCAAGGATTTTTTCATATAGCACAAAACCAGTCAGCAGGAGGAGTGTAATGAAGGGCGGCACGTGCAATGCAACCGCCACCTAGTAGTCACGTGACATCATCCACTTTCCATGCAAGTTGTGTGACCCGGATCCGGATCCGGACCCGGCCGAGTTATAAACCCCGTTCCAGATCTCCGTAAAAGCTCTGACGATAATGCCATGGTAGTACGGCGAGTTGAGCTGCAAGAAACAGTTGAGCAGCTCTTTCAGATCGTCCTTCGCGTATATCTCCTTCTCCAGAATCATCTGCAGCATCGACTGCCGGAAGTCCAGATACGGGTCGTCGGAGTCCTTCTCCACCGCCACGCTCGACCCGCCGATCCTCCCGAATCCCTGCACCGCCTTCAGGCTCCTCACGTCGGAGTCCGTGTCCGATGAGTCCCCGCAGCCGCCCTGCGGAGTCTCCACGGCGGAGGAGAACGTGGTGGTCGTCGTGTCCCAGGAGTAGGCGCTGGAGGACGAGTAGTGGCGGTGGCTCGGCTGCTTCTTCCGTCCCCCGCCGCCTCCCGCCGCCCTCGGCCGCGGGTTGAACACGGCGGAGATTTTCGGCCTCCGGCAGCTGCTGCTGCACCCCACGCTCACCGCGTTCAGAATGTACTTCTTCTTGCTGCTAATTGACATTGTAATTTACACGCTCAGTGTGTGAGAATTTTTATTTATTTTTTTTAATTTTTTTTTTCTCAGTTAAAAAAAAGTGGTGTGTGAATTGTGATGCATTGGAGTTGGGGAATGATGAAAATGATTATGATTCTGTTCTCATATATAAAACTCTGCATGTGAGCGCTCTTGTGGGACCCTCACCCCCCGCTAAACTCACCGCGTTTTGACTCACAGTCATGCACTAATGATGCGTAACAGGCGTGTGACGGTAAGCGTTGAAAGTCAACATCTTTATTATCTGCAAATTGGTATTAAGGAGGAGTGAATGGGGGAAGATATGAGTGTGTATTAAAGAAAAGGGTGTATTTAGTTATAATAGCTTAAAATAATAATAAGGTATAAAGAAGAAATATATATAATAATAATATAGGAAAAATTAATTAAAGGGAGGAAACCTGACATGACAGTAGGCATGATGATCTGGGGATCAATTAAGTAACAAATTAATATCAGCCACATGATTATAATCAACGCTTCAGATCTAATGCGCAGGACTAAGAAGCTTCACTTTGTCAGTATTTAATAAATTAATTTACAATTTACTTCAAGTTTTCTCTCTCCCTCTCTCTCTCTCTGTGCTTTGCTTTGTCTGTTTTACCCTTTGTCATGGAATGTGCAAGACTCGAGTAAATTATAGTTAAGTAGAGGATAAATTACAATAGTCCTAAAAAACTTAGGCTAAATAACGAAAAAAACTCGATCTTATATCTGCAGTTACGATGTTTGTTTGTATTTTACACTTACCCTATTGTAGTGTGATTTTTCAAGTTTTTTTTTTAATTACAAGGAATATTTTCGGAAAATATCAACTCTACCCATATAGATGACATTTCTTTATGTTAATTTATAAAGGCAAAAATTGCTCATAGGGATCTTCGCTCAAACACTTTAATTATTATTATTATTATTATTATTATTATTATTAATTAACACTTTCACAACTTTTTAGTATTATCATTACGCGTAAGAGGGTAATTTTTATCTTTAAAAAGTAGCATAAAAATGTCACATCTGCCACGGTAAAATTGATATTTTTTGAGAAATATTAAATCTAATAAAAAAGATTCTCTGAAAAATCATATCATACCGTATATGGTCGGTATTAGGGCTCGTAATTGAGTTGCACTCGTAAGCTCAATGAGTTTTTCGAACTCAAACTCGAGCTTTCTGACGAGTCGAGCTCGAGGTTTCTTTTGGTCACCCCTCTAACTTATGGTCGAATTACGAAAACCCCCTCATATTTGGATAATTACAACCACTCCCTCCTATGCGAATTACGGACACCGCCTGAGGTAAGGTCAAATTACGAAAACACCAATTATGTTTGGGTAATTACAACTACTCCCCACAACTATGAATCTTCTTACACTCTGACCCTTATGGTGTCAAATTCAACATAATCTTCTAGATTCCGTGGAATGTTCTCTAGTTTTATTTGTTTAGCGCAAAAAATGACGTTTCTAATGCACCACAATCTGATATTAGATGCCAAAAAACACATCTTATGATCATCTTGCTTCAAACTTGAGAATATTCCATAGAATTTAGAAGATTCTACTAAATTTGACACCGCAAAGGTGGACGTGTAAGAAGATTCATAGTTGAGGGGTGGTTGTAATTACCCGAATATGGGAAGGTTTTTCGTAATTTGACTTTACCTAAGGAGTGACTGTAATTTACCTTATTTTCTATTATATTTTATTCGAAATCTTTACAGTGATATTTACCTGGTAATATTTATGTCAAATTAGGTTATGTTCTTATGATGTTTTCTTTGAATGATTTAAGTTCAGTGGTTAGAATTTAATTAATAAATTACATCATAAAAGGATAAGATACCCACACATGAGACTAATTACATGGGATTTTAAAAATAATTTATACGTTAATGTTTTTGAAATTACAGTTTAAAATAATTAATTTAATAAAACTAAATCATTAATTTTTTTTTAATTATTCTTCTTAAGAAAATGGATTATTAGGGGGAAAAATCACAAATTAACGTAAATATTTGTCTTCTGTGTCCTAAGTATATTTTAATTTCTTGAAATGTGTTTCAATTTTAATAGTAGATGAAGACAAATTTTGGGTGAGAAGAGAAAATAGATTTTGGTCAAAATGTCAACCCCGAGTCTGCAGCTATAGTTCTCTTTGGTGGGAAAAGATATACGTTGGGATTTGAAATATTAATAACCAAAAAATTATAAAAAAAATGTAGTAAAAACTACTGCATGCAGGTGTTTTAATGCAATTCAATGATACAATTTAATATATGTACGTGTTCGAGTACACCACTTGCTCACCTATTCCAACACTTCAAATATTTGGATTAATTTTTTGATTCTCTCATTTGGGGAACGTGTCATTATCCGATTGGCTCTTGGCCCTATTGAGTATTGATTGTTCTTGCTTTTTTTTTTTTTTTTTTTTGCAATGTAGGGTTCCATCAAAATTATTGCCCCCAATAATAGATGAGCTTCGTTATGTTATTTCTACGGTACATTTGCTGAAGATTACGTTCGTGAATTTTCTATATTGATTTATACATAACAATATGCGTTTGTGTGTAAATATATGGTAAAGATTGATCGGTTGAATTTCACTCGATGTAGCGCATAGTTTAAATCCTGATAGGGTAAGAACATAGTGTAATTAACATGAAATATTTTTTCTTGTCAAAACTTTAGGTCGAGGTCAAACAAATAACTTGGCTAAGTGCGATTTTCACCCATATATCTTGACATTTGCGTACTATTAACTGAGACAAAAGTTTACTTAGTTCATATATATAGTTGCGGGTTCTTTTGACCAAAAAAAAAAGGTTTTTTTTAATGAAAATATAACTAAATTATGAACTATCGTAGATATTTCTCCAAATTAAAAACTCCATAAGTAATTAACCGTCGAAATTGATTTTTGTTGTAAAAAATTTTTGGCCGAGCTTAAACAAATTACTTGGTTAAGTGTGTTTTTCACCTATATATTGTGAGATTCAAATATAATTGACTGAGACAAAAGTTTATCTAAATATCTTATGATTTATTTTTAAACATTATAAAGTAAAAATTGAATAAATTGATGGCCAATAATACAACTAACTGACCCATTGTTTACCCAAAGCCAAACCCGATAAAGTCTGACAAAGTCGCCATCTATTATTCGACGTCAGGGGCAAATCCAGGATGAAAAGTTAGGGGGGTGGGTTAAATTATCGGGGTTCGGAGCAGCGGACCGAAAAAAAATTAGGTTCACAAAACACTACAAATAGAACTTTATATTGTTAAATTTTAATTCAAATAGTACATATTATAATCTTGTCATATTTCAAGCATAAAAAAAAAACTAATTAATCCAAATCATTCTAATAATGTATTGCATTTAATTATTTAAGTAGTTCAAAACACCGTTCCATTTTATTTTTTAAAGGTATTAATAAAAGAACAAAAAATAAATACATAATTATAATTTTTTTTATTAAAAATAGTACTAGTTATTTTCATCATTTTATTTTATATTATTATATTAAATATAATATATATGTATATATATATGTGTGTATATATAATTTATATAAAATTATGGTGACAAAACAAAATATTGAAGGATTAAAAAATATATTTACAAAACAATTATGGGGAGACTAATATTCAAAAAAAATAACTACAAAATAGCTAAAAAGAATTTCTTTTTTTTCTTGGGGGGGGGGGGGGGGGCTACAGCTCCCGCCTGCCCCTTCAAAGACCGCCACTGTTCGACGCATTTTGGTTGGGCCGGTAATGATTTTCAATATTCGGCAAAATCGAGTGGTCAAATTTGATAGATAATTAACCGATAATTACTCGACCCGATCCATGTACAGCACTACCTCTTTTCTATCAACATAGATACCTTAATTTAGAAATTTGAAAATTTTCGTGGTGAAATAGAAAATATCCTGAGAAAACATTATTGTATTTATAAATGAAACTGAGTAAATATGGATGAAATAGTTTTTGATGATTAATAAGATTGAATAAATGTTGTGGCAAATAAAATAAATAAATAAATAAATAAATATTACAGGTGATGTGACGTATAGCTGCTTCAGCATATGTAATAATAGCTCAGCTCATAGTGCAATATATGTTTGCTCATTTACTTATATACCCTGCGCCTCTCAAGTCAACTTAAAACCACTGCACTCGAGCACTCTTCGCAGCTCGCAGGTACACATTGTAATTACTCCCATCCCACTCACCCCATCTCTTGCATTTTTTCTTATTATTTTTAAATATTTTTTTAATAAAGATTAATTAAATATTCTTTGACAAATGGTAATAACTAATAAATTAATAATGTATATGGTTTTATCAGCCATCATGTTATATTTACTATAAATAGATTTTTCTGCAGTGAATTAATTAGTGGAGTAAGACGGTGAGGTGGCGTTAGTTGATCCCGTTCGAACTCTTTTGCTGACACGTCACATATTGTTAATCTAGTGTAGTTTACGTACATCTCTTGTGTTATTTCGAATACTTTTTATATATAAAAAAAAGCTACATTAAATGAAATAGTAATCAAGCTTTAAGTTTTGTATTGAATTTTTTAAATTAACTAAAGGGAAAATTAGCTAATAGTCACTACTTAAAGACATTAAATAGAGATACGAACGGAAACGTGTTTCGCTTGTTTAAAAATTGCTCGTAAAATAATTTCATTTCATACAAATATGTTACACGCTATTAATTACCATGTTTTCAAACACGTCTTACCTATGGTTCGAACAATGACTTTACGGTGTTGTTTGCATCATTTAAGATTTTCTCGATTAAAAAATGACAAAAATACGGATTTGTGCATCTTTCTTTATTAATGTTGCTAATGGGTTTTGTCTGCTTGGGCCGAAATTATCCCCGACACGGGTGCACTCAGTTGTAAGTCATTGTGCGCAGGCAATCAACTTCAAGCCAAAATTTGGCCTTCTTTCAGTTCGAATTTCAGAAAACTCTTAATATGAAATTATAAATGGGTGTATACATATGAATTGGCTTTCCAATGCCTCTTGAATTAGGTACTTAATCCAACATGATACGAATGAGTGATGATGAAAACTATAGACACGGTCAAACAACCTGTTGCAAAATTTTCTTCGTCGCAAGTTGATTTTCCTTTTGAACTTTATTTACTACAGTATCCTGAAAATTGAGCAAATCTACAAAAAGTGACGACTTCGAATTTTTATAATATACGACATAAGTAGAAGTATCAATATCTCCGGCGACCATATTTATGTATATATTTTGTGTTCATAATAGAGGAAGCTAAGTAATTTTTTATTTTTTTATTATTTTTTATTTTTTCCTTTTCTCTAAAAAGGTTTGTTGTTTGGACTTTGGAGACTAAACTACATACCAATTGGTTGAATGTAGAAAAAACAAGCACCAAAATGGAATGAGATTCATGTAAGAAAGACATAAAAACCAATTCCATGTGAACTTGTTTAGTGGGAAACATCTTTTTTTTTTGTTGCCACTAGAGAACACATATAACTTGTTCCTTAACAGAATGAACAGCAATTTAATTAGTGGTTGTTTCAGATAATAAAATTGCCAGCAAATTTGAAGGCATAACAAACAATTCAGGGTCCAATTTTGCTGTAAAAAGGAAACATATTGATACGGGCTTGTTTGACAATTAACAAATAAGCATAAGCCCATTAGGATAAGCCCAACATGATAGGCCCACAACGAAGAGCCCACGACGACTTAGCTCGGTATTATGAGCGAGGTCGCCGTATGGTGCGAACCTCGGAACCACATGGGAGTACTTTAACTCGCCAGCCCAATACCAAAACGGGGTAAGGCGAGCCCAGGACAATACGGGCCCAAAATATATGACTTGGAGGAGAAGAGAAAACCCTAAAAAAGGAAAGCCTTGGAGGCCAAGCTTTCCTCATCTATAAATAAGAGAATCAACACACACACACACGAGAAATATATCCACTAATTACTATTACATTCACACGTTTTTCCTTTATTCCGATCACTGACTTGATCGTCGGAGCTTTCCCGCCGGGAACCCCTCCCGGCGTTGCAGGTTTATTCACCGGAGTACGGACGAAGCTGGCTTGAGGAGGACGAAGACCTACGGACCAAATCAAGTGGCGCCGTCTGTGGGAAAGAATCTAGAAATCTTGGGGATAACTTCCGGGAAAATATCAGATCTACCCCCCGGAAGTCCAGATCTGAGCTATCAACGTAGAGAACAATGGAGGAAGGAGATATCATTGCCCGGAATTTGCAGAAGGATTTAGACGCAGTAGCTCGCAGTACACCGGCTGATCCATCGTCCGTTCAGAAAGATAAGTCGGGGTGTAGCTTCCTTACACCTGAGAAGGAGGGCCGGATCCCTTTCACCCCAAGCAGCCCCTCTTTTGGTTTCCAGGATGGCGAAGCTGTTTCGAGAAGACCAGCCGCAACCCCCGCCCAGGCTCCCAATGAACGTACATATACCCGGGACGAGGTAGAAGTCATGATCACCACGGCCATCCGAAATTACGCCCAATCCTTACCTCAGGATAACCGACCCAAAAGGGACCTGAGACGCTCTCCGAACGAGGGGCGAACTGATGATGAAGGCGACAGTTATTCGGAAAATCGAGGAGGCGACAGTCATGGAGTCAGGACCGAAGTAGACAGCCTGAGACGTGATATGAACGAATTAAAGGCCTTACGGAACAGGACAATGCGAGATCTCGTGGGATCTAGCCCTTTCGCAAAACACCTCGATGATGACCCCATACCCGCTAGCTACCGACCCATTTCGTTCGAGTACAATGGCACATCGGATCCCGCCGAACACCTAAGCCGTTTCAACAATACGGCATCACTTCATCAACTCACGGAAGGGGTGAGATGTCGTGCCTTCGCCACCACCCTAGCCGGGCCTGCTCAGGCCTGGTTCGGTTTGTTGCCTTCCGGGAGCATGCAATCTTTCGAACAATTTGCTAAGGCCTTCATGAACCAGTTCGCCAGCTCGAAAAAGTGCAAGAAAACCTCCCTATCGTTGTTCAGCATCCGCCAGAAGGAGAAGGAAAGCCTCAGGAGTTACATCAAACGGTTTACCTCGGCCACCCTGGAAGTCCCGACTACCAGTGACGAGGTGCTCATGGCGGCCCTTTCACAAGGGTTGAGAGATGATGAATTTTTCCGAGCTCTAGCGCTGGAGCCATCACCTGATTTCGATAACTTATTAGAAAGGGCATCTAGGTTCATTAACTTAGAAGAAGCCCGCCAACAGAAAGTGGAGGAATCTCACCAAGCCACAAACGTACGGGTTAGCGAAGTAAAGAGAGGCAAGGAGCCTATGTTACCTCGCAGGGATGCTAATATTCCTAGTCGGAGTATTGTCCCGGAGGCTAAGGGATCTCGGTTCCAATCATACCAGCCCCTTACAGCTCCCCTATCCCAGGTGCTATACGCGATCGAGAAGAGAGCTGATCTGCGGTGGCCTCGAACTGCTCGCGGAGCCCCCCGTCGAGATCCGACATTGGGTACTTTCTGCCGTTTTCATAACGAATACGGACATACGACCGACGACTGCGCACATCTGAAAGACGAAGTGGAACGTCTCATCAGGGATAACAAGATTGGGGATTTTGTGAAGATAGATTCACCTCGGGGGCAAAAGCGTGAAGCCCAGTTCGGGAACCCGCCACGAGCACCGCCCCCACCGCCAGCGCCGAAAAGAGGGTACATTCAGATGATTTCAGGGGGTCCTACGGGAGGAGATACCCACCGGGCTAGGAGACGTCATCTCGGTAGCCTCAAAAATAATCATGAAGTTTGCCAAATCTCTACACCGAAGCATCGTCAATATCCCACTATCTCGTTCGGTCCTGAAGATGAAGCGGACTTAGACGATTTTCACTGTGACCCTCTCCTCATCACGATTAACGTGGGAGGATACGACGTCGCTCGCGCCTTCGTTGATCCCGGAAGTTCGGTGGACGTCATATCTTACGAGTGCTTCCTACAAATGGAGCTTGACCTCCCGGTTTTCCCCGTCACCACAGCGATATTTGGGTTCACAGGAGGGTCCCTGACGCCGATTGGACAAGTTAAGATCCCTGTCACTATAGGAACCCCACCTCGAACACGCACTCAAACTGTCAATTTTGTCATCGTTGAAGGGTCGCCGACCTCGTATAACATCGTGATAGGACGACCAATGTTACATACCTTTCGGGCGGTCCCTTCGACCATTCATCAAAAGCTTAAGTTCCCAGTTGATGGGATGGTGGGAGAGGTCGGGGGCGACCAAACCCAATCGAGATCGTGTTATGTCGAAATGGTTAAGATAGCAGAGAAAGGCCGACGCGATACCCTCACCAAAGAAGATTTGGGAGACGAGAAGCGTCCCCGAGTTGACCCAGAGGATAAAGTTAATCATGTGCAACCTATGGACGAATTGATGACGATCGACCTCGTCCCAGGCATGATGAAACAAACCCGGATCAGTAAGGATTTAGAACCACCTCTCCGAGACGAGTTGATAGCATTATTACGGTCTAATGAAGACATATTTGCTTGGCAACCAAGTGACTTGACCGGTATATCGCCGCGAACTGCTGTACACAGGCTCAATTTACGGCCTGAGTGCAGGCCTGTCAAGCAAAAACGGCGACACTTCGGTATCGAAAAAGACGAAATCATACAGAAGGAAGTGCAGCGACTTCTGGAAATCGGGCATATCCGAGAAATCCAGTTCCCCACATGGCTGTCCAATGCGGTGTTAGTACAGAAAGCCAATGGCCAATGGCGAATGTGTATCGATTTCAGGGACTTAAACAAGGCTTGCCCAAAGGACGATTATCCCTTACCTCGCATAGATCAGCTTGTAGATGCCACCGCTGGATGCGAGCTACTTAGTATGATGGATGCCTCGCAGGGATACCACCAAATTCCGCTAGACGAAAAGGACCAGCCAGCAGTAAGTTTTGTCACCGCCACGGGGACTTACTGTTACGTGGTGATGCCTTTCGGCCTGAAAAACGCAGGAGCCACGTATCAACGATTGATGGATAGGATGTTTCGGGCCCAACTCGGACGCAACATTGAGGTCTATGTTGATGACATGTTAGTTAAAAGCAAGAGGCGCTCTACGCATCTCGCCGATCTAGCTGAGACCTTTGCAACTCTTCGTTTATATGGAATGAAGTTGAACCCTGCTAAGTGTGCATTCGCAGTACAAGCTGGAAAGTTCCTGGGATACATTGTTAATCGGGAAGGCATCAAGGTAAATCAAGATAAAGTGGAGGCTGTACTTCAGATGACACCTCCTCGTTCTATCAAGGAAGTCCAATCCTTGGCAGGAAAAGTTGTAGCCCTAGCTCGGTTTATATCGCGAATGGCTGATAAGAGCCTGCCTTTCTTCAAAGTGCTAAGGAAAACAGCTCAGTTCGAATGGACCACCGAATGCCAGCTCGCATTCGAAGCATTAAAACGATCTCTTACTTGCCTGCCGATCCTTAGCACCCCTGAAAAAGGTGAAACCCTGTTTGTATACTTGTCAGTGGGTGATGAGTCCATCAGTTCGGTTTTGTTTAAGGAAGTTAATAATCAACAAAGACCGATCTACTATACTAGTAAGATCCTCACTACGTCGGAAAGCCGATATTCTGAAGTCGAGAAAATAGCATACGCGCTGGTCCTCACTACGCGACGGCTCCGGCCTTATTTCCTGTCGCATACCATGGTGATTCGCACAAGCTTACCCCTTCGGCAGACCCTAGGTCAACCTACCGCGTCAGGGCGAATTGTTAAATGGGCCATCGAGCTAGGACAGTACGAGATTCAATATCAACCCCGTACCTCGGTCAAAGGACAAGCGCTAGCGGATTTCATCCGAGAAACCACCAGGATACCCATCGAAAAAGAGTGGAAAATTTACGTGGATGGTTCATCGACAACCTCGGGAGCGGGGGCAGGGATAATAGTTATTGATCCCACTGGAACGGAAGTCGAGTTTGCTGTTAGGTTACCTCGGGTCTCCAATAATGAAGCAGAATATGAAGCCTTTATCCGAGGTATGGAGATCGCTCAAGAGCTCGGAGCGCGCGTGGTGCGAATATACTCCGACTCTCAATTGGTAATACACCAACTTGAAGGGGACTACGAAATAAAAAAACGATAGAATGAAGAGTTATGTAAATAAAGCCCGAGCTGTGCAAGAAACTTTTGAAGTCTGTACCATGCATCAAATTCCGAGAAACGACAACCAGCGAGCTGACTTCCTCGCTAAAGTTGGGTCGTCAGTTGTCGATTGTATTGAAAGAAAGATCACTATCCTTATTGCCCCTACCCCAACACCGGGCATAATGGTAATAGACGAAGAGCCCGATTGGAGAACGCCTTTGTTCAAATACTTCAGAGGAGAGCGAGCTGGCACCAAGAGAGAGCAGCACCGCTTGGCATATAAGGCAAGGCACTTTTTCGTACGGCATGGGACATTATATAAAAGAAACTTCACCACGGTAGATGCAAGGTGTTTGGGAAAGCAGGAGATAAAGCATGTTCTGGATGAAGTACATCGAGGTGGTTGTGGTGAGCATGGAGGAGCTCGGGCCCTCATGCAGAAACTACATCGGGCCGGATATTACTGGCCTGGCATGAAGAAGGACACGCACCGATATGTTCAACACTGCATACAATGCCAAAAATATGCCTCGCTCATCCACAAGCCGGGGGAGGAAATGACCATCATGAGTGCTCCATGCCCTTTCGCCCAATGGGGAATCGACCTGGTGGGGCCATTCCCTCAAACCACGGGTCGGAAAAAGTTCATCATTGTCGCGGTAGACTACTTTACTAAGTGGGTCGAAGCTGAAGCCCTATCGAAAATCTCAGAAGACGAGGTCATGCACTTCATTTGGAAAAATATCTGCTGTCGCTTTGGCCTACCTCGAAGCCTTGTATCGGACAACGGCACTCAGTTCAACGGCAAGAAAATCCGAGCGTGGTGCGAAGAGATGAAAATTGCACAAAAATTTGTAGCAGTAGCGCACCCCCAGGCCAATGGACAAGTGGAGTCCGTAAACCGGAGCATTGTCAATGGATTGAAAAAAAGGTTAGACGAGCTAGGTGGAAGTTGGGTAGACGAGTTACCCTCCGTCCTCTGGTCTTACCGGACCACAACCAAAGCAGCTACTGGCGAAACACCGTTCCGGTTAACCTATGGAACTGAAGCAGTTATACCGGTCGAAGTGGCAATGGACACGCTCCGCATCGCCGCATTTGACGAAGTAACAAACGATGATGCTTTAAGATCACAGCTGAACGAAGTTTTCGATCTCCGGGAAACGGCGTATTTGCACATGGAAAGAAGTAAAAACTTGATCAAAGCTCGGTATGATCAGGGGGTGCGGTCCCGCTCATTCCAGCTCGGAGACCTCGTCTTGCGACGAGCTGACGCGCTAAAACACACGGGAAAGTTGGAGGCTAATTGGGAAGGACCATACACAGTTACCAGGTGTTTGGCCGGCGGAGGGTATGAGTTGGCAGACATCGACGGGAAGCCGTTACCTCGGGCTTGGAACATAATACATCTGAAACGCTTCTTCGCGTAAAAAAAAAAAAAAAAAAAAAAAAAAAAAAAAGAGAGAGAGAAAGGAGATCGAGGCAATTACGCCAGCGAAATCGAGACACACCTTGTACAGGCAAAACAACCATTAATAAACATCCATTTTCCGATCTGGGCTAGGCCCCGTGGTTTTTTCCCTCCTTATTTGGAGGGTTTCCACGTTAAAAAATCCTTGTGTTATTTATTTAAGTTTTCATTGCGGCGTTAACTCGCGTGTTTCATTGTGGCGTTAAATCGCGTGTTTCATTGTGGCGTTAACTCGCGTGTTTCATTGTGGCGTTAACTCGCGTGTTTCATTGTGGCGTTAAATCGCGTGTTTCATTGTGGCGTTAACTCGCGCGTTTCATTGTGGCGTTAACTCGCGTGTTTCATTGTGGCGTTAACTCGCGTGTTTCATTGTGGCGTTAACTCACGTGTTTCATTGTGGCGTTAAATCGCGTGTTTCATTGTGGCGTTAACTCGCGTGTTTCATTGTGGCGTTAAATCGCGTGTTTCATTGTGGCGTTAACTCGCGTGTTTCATTGTGGCGTTAACTCGCGTGTTTCATTGTGGCGTTAACTCGCGTGTTTCATTGTGGCGTTAAATCGCGTGTTTCATTGTGGCGTTAACTCGCGTGTTTCATTGTGGCGTTAAATCGCGTGTTTCATTGTGGCGTTAACTCGCGGGTTTCATTGTGGCGTTAACTCGCGTGTTTCATTGTGGCGTTAAATCGCGTGTTTCATTGTGGCGTTAACTCGCGTGTTTCATTGTGGCGTTAAATCGCGTGTTTCATTGTGGCGTTAACTCGCGTGTTTCATTGTTGCGTTAAATCGCGTGTTTTATTGTGGCGTTAACTCGCATGTTTCATTGTTGCGTTAAATCGCGTGTTTTATTGTGGCGTTAACTCGCATGTTTCATTGTTGCGTTAAATCGCATGTTTTGTCAAAGGAAATAACAGCCGAAGACTAAGCTCAAAACACAAAGTAAACAGTTTGCTAAGATCGAGTTAATTCAGGTTCGGAAAACACTCTGCCAAAGTGACTAATCATTCTCGAACATACGGCACTAAAGTAAAAGCAGCCCTGGCGCACGAAATAAACGAGATGGAGACAAGTAAAGCACTTTAATACATTGAAAACATTGACAAAACGAAGTAAATTGTTCAAAATATAGAAGGAAAATGCAAGTACATGATACAAGGAATAAAGTACAAAAATTCAAGTACAGAGACAAATGAAAAACGATTAAGTGTTTTTGGGAGATTCCACTCCGGCTTCGCCTTGATTCCCGGTAGGCGGGGGAGGAGACGAGACGAAGCCCGACGGCGCTTTGTTGAGACCTGCCATCGCATCAATAGTTTCAACGTCCCCAACTAAGTCAGTAATGATCACCGAAGAGCTCCCTTGGCGAGAGAAGTCTTCGACAAGCTCCCGATGTACTTGCCTCCACCACTCTAAGTCAGGGTCTTCGTTCACGTCCCCTTCGAAACCGGGAATCACATCGTCAGGTAAGTCCTCGGCAAGCTCGTTTTCAGCCAAGGGAAACTCAATGCCAGCGCCAGTTAACCGCTTGCGGACAGCCTTCACCGCTTCCGAAAAGAAAAAACGAGCTAGGCCAGACGCCTGTCGAGTAAACGTTGTCGAGCGCCATAACCGGTCAAAGAAACGGCGAACAAACGCCTCCATGAAGCGCAAACCCTCGGAGGAACCTGGGAACAGCCTGTGGCCTTCCTTCACTCCCTCGGTAAAATTGGTGGACGCCTGCACCCCGGCCGCGAATAGCTCGTTAGAAAGGTTTTTGGCTTTTTCCTCTAAAGTCTCGTTGTGAGAAGCCAAGGAATCCTTCTCTGCTTGCAAGACCTTCTCCCTCTCTCGTAATTTCCCCACCTCGGCAAACAACCCCTCTTTCGCCGACTCAGATACTGCCAGACTCTCCTTCAAGCTTCGGATCTCCTTGCGAAGTTGACCGACCTCCTTTTTCTGGTTATCATATGCCTCACGAGGGACGTCATCCCACCCCAAAGGGCCCGAGAAGGCGATCGCAAATTGCTACACACACATAGAAGGCTTAAATAAGACAGAATACGGCTAAAAGATGAAAAAACTAACTCATATGTGCGAGATAAAACCAACCTGCGTTATGTTATGTAACAGCAACTCGAGCCGATCACCTTTGCTCATCTGTCCAAAGTGAGCAACGTCTCGGGGAAGCGCCATGGCTCGGCAGGCGGCGATGGCGTTCTCTGCATTTTGGCAGAGATGAAGTGCAAAATTCGGAGGCAAAGACGACCCAACTTGCCCCGGAGCTGACCCAGTCTGCCCCGGAGCCGACCCAATCAACCCAAGGGCCACATCAGCCCTTCTCTTCTTCGCGGTGGGCTCTTTTTCCACCTGTTCTTCGGTCGAGGAAGGTGGTGGGGGAGGAACGGCAACTATGGCCGAAGATTGCCGAGGGAGTTCGGGCTCCTCCACACGCGGCCCACCTCGGGGACGCGAAGTCCCAACATTTTTCTTAGAAGGCCTTTGCCTTAGGGCTCCCTCTTCAGGGGACTTTTTCTCGGAATCAGCAACCACGGGGCGCTGAAACTCAGACGCTTGAAATTCCGGCTCCGATTCGGACGGGCGAGTCGCCGGCTTGTCACCTCGGAACATTCTCTTCATCCTTAAATCTGTTAATGGGATCAAGAAAAGTGTGGTCAGCAAGTACGCAATACCTCGGCAAGCATAAAATACAGCCAAGTAAAAAGCCACAACCCAAAACGAGTGACGAACTATAGCAGAAAACTAGTATCATGCTTAAACCCACCTAAATCCTCTTGAGTCAAGGGATGAGTGCCGTTGTCATGGAGGCAGAAGTGGCGAAGTATTGGTGGAAAACTGGTAAGAGTCTCAGGCATGCCATAGCTTGGTTGAAAGTGAACAATCATTTTCAAGAGCCACTCGTCTATCGCTAGGGGTTTCCCCCTCCGCTTGTCGGGTAAAGTGGCGAACCAAGGACACAGGTAAGGGGTATCAGCAGGGTTTTTCGCAAAGAAGTAATGACCCTGCCACCCATCAGTTTTGTTGGGTGGCATTAATATTTTGAAACCCGGGCGAGCCGAGATAGAAATATGAAAAGGACTGGAATTTTTCAAGACCATCACACTCCGAAATCGAGCTGGAGTAGGGATCACACCCGACCAGGCGCAAAGCATGCGAAACCCGGTCATGACGACTATGGCATGAGGATGAAATTGATTAAGGGACACATTGCACAACTGCGCAATCTCAGAAAACCAAGGTGAGATGGGGAAAGTAAGACCGAAATAAAACTGTTCTGAGAACCAGGTGCTGAAACCCGGAGGTGGGTTTAAGGGACGCTGATCTCGCGAGGGCAGTAATAGTTCTACGTCGGTAGGAAGGCCTATATCGCGAACTAAATTATCTAAGTCTACCTCGCTTAAAGTACTGGGTCCCCACTGGTCGTCTGAATCGCGTCCCTCAGACAATGAAGGAGAGCCGCTCCTCGCGGAAGACAAAACGTCATCTCTTCTTTTTCTCTTCGGTTTTTTCAGTAATTTACCCGAAGGGGAAAAATAGGGCCCTTCCTCCGATGAAGAAGAGAGAGCAAGGGTAGGGTGTTCATCTCCCTCCCTGGAAGGCATTCTTTGACCAAAAGGGTCGGGAGAATTGGAAGACATAGGCTAAGAATTGTAAAAAGTAAGGTGAAGAGGGGAGTACCTTTGTCGAAGGAGAAAACAAGCACGGGAGGGAAAGAACTTGGTTCTCGGAAAAGCAAAGTCGCCGGAGGTAAATAAAGATGGGGAGAGCGCAGAGGTGAAGAAGAGGAAAAAATTCTGGAAATTCGTAGAGGTCAGATACTTATAGGGGAAGGAAAAATGGAAACTTTGATCATAACCGTCTATTCGAACGGGTGAGATTCAAAGTAGGTCGCCTCGAATTCGGCGCAAGAAGTGTCGATTGGACTCCCCTAGTAATGACCTAGGAAAGAGAAAAAACCAATCATAACCGCCCACCCGAACGGACAGGATTTAATGCAGATTACCTCGAACCTAGCGCGAAAAGCGTTGATGGAAATCTTCTCATGATGACCTAGGGAACTTGAACCGACCACGCGGGATGTCAGAGCAATTGATGAAAGGTAAAGAAAGGGGGGGCTGAGTACGCCGACGTAAATCTAAATCGAAGTGCGAACTGATGCCTCATACTCCGTATTTATAAAACGAGGTAACGAAAAGCCGACTTGTTTTATAAATAAGGAGTAGGGGGGAGTAGTTGATACGGGCTTGTTTGACAATTAACAAATAAGCATAAGCCCATTAGGATAAGCCCAACATGATAGGCCCACAACGAAGAGCCCACGACGACTTAGCTCGGTATTATGAGCGAGGTCGCCGTATGGTGCGAACCTCGGAACCACATGGGAGTACTTTAACTCGCCAGCCCAATACCAAAACGGGGTAAGGCGAGCCCAGGACAATACGGGCCCAAAATATATGACTTGGAGGAGAAGAGAAAACCCTAAAAAAGGAAAGCCTTGGAGGCCAAGCTTTCCTCATCTATAAATAAGAGAATCAACACACACACACACGAGAAATATATCCACTAATTACTATTACATTCACACGTTTTTCCTTTATTCCGATCACTGACTTGATCGTCGGAGCTTTCCCGCCGGGAACCCCTCCCGGCGTTGCAGGTTTATTCACCGGAGTACGGACGAAGCTGGCTTGAGGAGGACGAAGACCTACGGACCAAATCACATATGATGATATTTTTTGTGCCTTTATATATTTAATATTTTTGTTGAATTAAAAGATCTTTTGCTATCTATTGTCTAATTAAAATTAGATTTCCGACTACTTTAAACGTCCGTTATCTCTTGGTGCGGAAAAACGTTCCGTTGACTATGATTGCCTAACTGTTGACCGTGAATTGACCCGTGAGCCATGAAGGCGGAGAATGGACAACCGGTCGGGATTACGGTTTACTCTTCAAATAAAACTGTTGATTCAACCAACCAATTTTTTTAAGGGTGAAAATTAGAATAAATTTTTTTAATACTGATTTGTTTCCGAAATTTTTCAATTTTGAAATGATATTTTTTTCTTCCGAATTTCGAAAGTTTCAATTCAAGTTTTTCTATAAAAAAAATTCGAACAAACTTGGAAGCATAATACATTCAGATTTCCGATCCAATTTTAGTTTTCGAAAATACCGAATATTTCCGAAAACTACACTTATAAGTTATAATATCAATATTTATTATTATGTATATTTTGTATTATAGGTGATTAAAAATTTGGCATTTCCCAATTTTGCCGATTCTAATCCGAAAATCTCCGATTTGGAAAAACAAAACAAATTCATTCCAATTTTCATTTTTTTCGGGAATGAAATTGGAATTAGTTTACCACTTCTGAAATAAATAAAAATGTATTTTTTTTTCCGAAAAATGCTTATTTCAAACTAATCCGTCCGATTTTTACCCCTACTAAATTTTCACCAATTTTTTTAATCAAACAAGAGCAGCCCGTTATTGAACCGGCTCGAAACCAACAAAATCACTGATGCATCAATTTACAGTTTTAAATCTCGATCCAACGAAATCCGAATTTTGAAATCTGATACACAGATTTTCCAAACCAAATGAATAAAAAAAAATCAAACCAGCAAAATTCACAAAAATGCACTGCACCTATAGCTATGTTCATTCAAAATATCAAGTGCATATTTAAGTACAACCTAAATGTGTGTATAGTTCATGGGTTTAAACCTAATCCAAGATCTTCATAAATATTCGTATATTATTACAACCTAATACAAACCCATATCCTACGAGATATATATATATATATATATATATATATATATATACACAAAATGTACAAAGTAGAGAAAAACCATACATAGTATAATGCAAAAAGCAACTTTTATTTAGCAGTGAACTGTCACTGAACCCCAATCAAATAGATCCCACTTTACTTGTACTCTTCAATGCCGACATTTTGGCTTCAAAACTATATATTGTTAAAGTCAGTACTTGCTATTTCTGTGTCAGTTTATTTTTATTTTTATAAATTAATAAATTAAATTAAATTAAATAAAGAGAAAAAAAGATAAAAAGGAAAAGTTAAGAAAATGGGAGACTACTTTTACTTTATTGATATGATAGTTCAATTCTTATCACCTTTACTTTTTAAGCAAATAGGTTTTAGTTGAGAGCCCATCTTGTTGCCTAAGAATTGGACAACTCTAACATATTCTTGATTATTCATCAAAAGGGCTGAAAATATTTGTGAAATTAAGGGATTGGATATAAGAAATTTACAAATTGTAGGAGGTGGATTTGATTATGGAAAAAGAAGGGTGTTTTTGTATTTATAATTTATCTGAATTTAAATGTTTGTGATTTTTCTTTTTTTTCCACAAAAAGTTGTGCGGTAGGTAAAAATGGTGGATGAGTGTGTATACAAAATCCGGTGATTTTAGTAATTCTTTGGTTGCACCAAAAGGTGAAATAGCTCGTTTTCAGGGGCACCATCCCCTAACTCGACAGATTTTTTATGGAGGAATGTAAATCCGGATTTATCGTTTGTTAGGCATGTAAATCGTTGTTTCATTGTCTTTTAAATTTATTATTTTTATAATCTCTTTAAGAAATACTTTTATTCTGTCAAGTCTTGTAAAAAGAGCAACCAAACAAGGAATATTATCCAATATATCCAGTCTATCATGGCGGACAAGTAAACCCCATTTGCTTCAGTTGATTTGTTACACCATGTTTCTCTCAAATTCTTCAGTTTTCACTTTTTAATTAATCAATTCATCTTAGCAGTGTTTTATTTAAGTGAAGATCAATTGATTTTTATATATATATATATATATATATATATATATATATATATATATATATATATATATATATATATATATATATATATTTTATATAACTTTTAGCTTCTATTAATGTATTTGGAAACTTTATTAGTCCACATTTCCACTTGAAAAGAAAATTGGAAAATGAAGAAATCAATTTTAACTATTTCATCAAATTTTATCACTCTTTATTATATGGAATTGTAGTTGAAAATTTAAGTCAAGTTTCGAGGAATAAAAGATAGCAATATATTTGTATCAGATATAATTTTTGGATAATTAATTAAAGGTATGAATGAGTTATGTTTACGGCCCTAACAAATTTAATATGTATCACGAGTTTGTAATGTATGATGTATCAATTTTTTTATTAAGCCATCCAATTTTTATATTCAATATTTGGATTATTGTTTTCCAATGTTATATTTATGTTGAATAGAACGTAAATGGGCCGAGAGGCAGGCTTGCATTAAATGAAGCAGAAATTCACGGGTATTGCTAATGCCAGAGCAACTTATCTCCTGCCAAACCAATTTCCTTCGAAATTCCTTTTGTGACCTCCATAGTCAATGTACATCGGCATGCCACATGGACAATCTTTAATTATTTATTTCCACAATATGGAGAAAAAAAAATGATTTAAAAAAAAAAAAAAAAATCGAAAGAGAAACCGGAATCTAATATGTATTCAAATTTCATTTCAAAACAAATATTAAAAATGTCGGAATAAAAGTTTAAGAAATCATAATAAAAAATATTATTCTAAAGTTGAAAAATAATTTAAATTGAAATCGGCTTAAGTCCAAAATTTCGTTCCAATTTCCATATATGTATATTTTTGTGCCTATGTATTTTTTTTTAATGAGAATCAATTCAATCTCAAGCCTTGCGTGAGCTGAGTGCCAATAAATCTTTCCTATGTTCATTTTTATTTATTTCCCAGGTAACGTGTCAGTATTCATTTAATCATTTATTTATTTACACGGGTTATGTAAAATAAATAAATAAATAAATAAAA
>NW_012194995.1:156754-168690 GCF_000504015.1 Erythranthe guttata | reverse complement strand
ACCGTGGTCCGACGCCCCCTTGCAGGTCAAGTCGGCATGCGAGGTCGTCCTGAATGACCGCAAGACGATCCAAAAGTTAAAATTGCACGGCCCAAAATATCCGTCTCACTGTAAAAAAACAGTGGCCCTCAAGTCGTTGTGTAATGATCAGAGACACGGAACTCCGGGAAAATAAACCCGAAAATATAGAGACACAAATCTCTACGACATAAAAAAAAATTCAGTGAAAAAGCTTTAATATATATATATATATATATATATATATATATATATATATATATATATATATATATAATTGAATAGAGGGGCAAAGTAGTCACAAAATGTCGAAATGTATAAAAAATAGCTAGAAATTATAAAGTCAAAGTGCCACGTCAGCATTTACAAATAAAATTTAAATATAGGGGAGTATTTGGGACGTTTTGTAGTTCAAGGGGGCAACCTGGTACAACCCCTATAGTTCAGGGGTGTAAACTGTACTTTGCCCTTTATTTAATTGGATGGATTACTATTAAAAAAAAAACAAATTAAAATAGGCTTGTAGCACCATCAAGAACCCATTTCTACACTCTATCATCATCATCATTTTCAGGAAAAATAAATAAATATTTAATTTTCTTGGAAATGAAAAATCTCATTAATGACATAATATATTACTGAAAATGACCCGAGCAAGAATTAATTACACAAATTAAAAATGAATTACACAAATTAATTAAATAAAAAGTTACTATTGATTACTTCAATGTAATTGACAAGTTAGGGCCTGCGCATTGAAGAGCTGTCTGTATATATAGGGATTGGCTTTGTCTGATTATCAATTTGATAATCTCTATGTTTAATTTAATTTTTATTTATAGACCTTGACTACATTAATTACAAATTTAAATTTGTAAATAACAATTAATTTCGTTTTATTTGTTTAAAATGTATCACGGACTGTGAATTTATTTTATTTGTACTCTTCTGTAGTTGATTCAAATTTTTGAGCATTATATACTGCATATGTTTTGCATTGTCTACCTGTGGCCACTTTTGAAACAATCCCTGCCAATTTTATTGCAAATACGACAACTTTGAATTATATTCATACATACATACATACATACATATATACGAATTGAAATTTACATTCAAAGAAAAAAAAAAGGAGCGAAAAATAATATAATTTTGGGCTTTGAATTTGATCCTCGTAATGAGTTATAGCATTTGGCAATTGACGAACACAAGATTAAAACACTTTTTTCTCAAGGCCCAATTTTTATTATATTTTTTTGTACAAACATTTTTTGTTTCTTTTATTCATTATAGGAAAGCAGTTTTAGTTTATTACTCATGCTAGTTATGAATGAAAATGGGATGAATCAGATCAGAAACAGTATTTATTGAGAAAAAAAAAAAATTCAAGACGTAAAAAAATAATATAGATTCTGATTTAAAATGTTTCAGAAAGATTAGAAATTGAAATCGAAATGAACAAATTTACTGCAAAGTTGAAAGTTTTCGTGACTAAGAGGGTGTTTGCATAAGCTTATAAGCTGTTAAAACGAGGTTATAAGATGTTTAAGAGTTTATAAGTTCTTCTAAAGTGTTTGGTAGAATTTTTTTAAAAAATCTAAACATTTTTATAAATAAGTTGCTGGAAAGCAAATAATGAATAAAAATACCTTATTAGATCATTGTCCAAATACTTTAAAATTTAATTTCAGAATTAAGACGTAATAGTTTATCACCTCTTAAAACAAATTATCAGATGTAAGAGCTAGCTTATCAGATATTTAAACTAAAATTAGCCAAACGGACCCTAAATCAAAATCGGAAAAAAAAAAACGAGAATTTATTTCGCTACTAATATCGGCATCCACAATGGCTTATTGTGTGTGGACATATAAGCTCGAGTACTAATAAATTGACAGCTAGCCAAGAATTGAATAAGTTTCTACATCAAATTCCAAATTGATTTAATTACACACAAAAATTCCATGATGATTGAAATCATCCTATCCACATGCATTTTAATTAATTTGCAGATTTAATTTATGGAATAACAAATAAAAATGTTTGATGTTAAAATTGCATGCAATAAAAAGGACCACAACTATTGATGCAAATGCAATTCCAGCAACATTCCCTTCAAACCTCATCAGAATAATTTACTTTCTTGTTTTTTTCATCAACTCTTAGCTCTGCTTAAAAGATACCCCTAAAACAAAAAATAAAATAAAATAAATAAATAAAATGAAATAAGATAAATTAAAATAATTAAAAAGGAAAAGATACCCTACCCAAAAAAAGGACCCAACAAAACTATTTCTCAGTTTTCATCTGGGCAGGGAAAAAAAGATAGAGAAAAGGAACTTTCCAACAAAATAAATAAATTAAAAAAAAAAAACCAGAAAAAGAAAAAAGTGATGGAATATGGCAGTTTCTAGTTAACATATAGAGACATCTATATGAAATGTTTTGAATTTTTATTTACTTTTTAATTTTAATTTTATTATATTTTATTTATTTTAAATTTTTTATTTTTGTGTTCTCAATTTCTGGTTAATGATGATAATTCTGCTGCAGCAGCAATTCAGAGATACAATCAATAGGACCACACCAAATTCACTAGACTTGTTGCTGTCATGTGATTATTGTTTTTTTTACTCTCCTATATTATTTTTGAATTCCAATGTTAATATTTAATGTTAATTCAGATAATATTTTTTTTTTGATAAGTATGTTAATTCAGATAATATGTTCTTGGAGTTTTACTCAAATTATCCAATGGTCAATATAGATATATATATTTATTTATAAAAAAAATATAGGAGATTCATAGCTAGGGTTCGTCGGAACGGAACGCGAGGAAACTATAACCAAAATGATTTTTGCACTATGACACATCATATCGGAATGCAGGGGAAAACGGTGGGACGGGCAAGAAAGAGCCACAAAACAGTCGCGACGCGGTCGGAATGGCCGGAACAGAAGACAAAATTTTGAAAATGATCGATTTGACTAAAAATAAAGGAAAAAATGAAGAAAAAAAAAGATCACTCTTCAATTTGGGTCACATTCACCTAATGATTCTCAATGAGAAAATCTTCGAAGCTTTGAACCAGCTCGAAATTCTACATGGTATTAATATTGCATGTATTTTCATAATGTTCTTCCAAGATTGTTGTAATATTTATTTTTAAAATTATGTAATAATATTTTTTATATTATTGTACTGTTATGTTATAAAAAACACATTCGAAATAAATTCTACTTTTTTAGCAATTTAATTAAAAAAATTCCGTTCAAACCGCAATGGAGCCGTGACGTTGCAGTGAAACTGGAACGACAGGGCCCGCGACAATGTACCGGCCGTTCCGACGAACATGTCCAAACCAGTTTATTAATATCATTTCAAAAAAAAAATCCCACAATATTTGTTGTTTGTTTTTTTTACAAAAGAATTTATAGCCACTAATATGCAATGAGTACGTAAACCGTATTATTTATTGTTTTAATTAGGGGTACGGTTCATGAATGCATGACAGAGAAGAAATTTATATTAGTATAAACAGGGGATTGGGGTTATTGATTTAATTAATTCTACAAAAGTGAAGTTAAATAATTAATTAATTATTTTAGTGACTGCAAATTGCAATTAGTGAAAAAGTAACAGTACCACATGGGATTCAGCATGGCATTTATAGCGGAATGTGCCGTTGAAGCAAACCTTTATTTAATTTTTTTTTTTAATTCAAAGTTATACGTTTTGATTTTCAATATTTAATGATCAGAGCAATTTCTGCAGCAAAACCAGCAATAGAATCATTTATTTAATTTTTTTAATTGTATTTATTACTACTATATCCATTCAAATTTCAAGAATCCACACCACAGGAAAGAAAGAAAAAAAATCAATTACCATCCATTCATGTAGAGGTCAAAATGGGAATGAAATTTCTGATTTCACCGATTTCTATTCGAAATTTTCCGATTTTAGAACAATTCCAGTCCGAATTCAGGAATTCTAACTTTAGATTTTTCCGACATTATTTGGATCGAAATTGGAATATATATGAAATTCCGATCTCCGATCTGATTAATGATCCGAAAATAATTCCGTTTTTTTTCCCGAATATTACAGTTACAATACAAATATTATTATATTAATTTTATATTTAAGGTTAGCAAAAATTGGGAAAATCCAAATTCCGCCGATTCCGGTTCCGAAATTTTCCGATTTTGGAACAAGTTTTTTCGTTCCAATTTCCTAAATTCCAATTTTCGATTTTTTCCGATTTTTTTGTAATGAAATTGGAACTAGCTAGTTTTTCACTTCCGAAAAAAAAACGATTTTTTTCCGAAAGAGCTAATTTCTATCCGATCGGTTCAATTTACACCCCTTTGATTCACCATTACCCAAAGTAAGCAACAAAAAACACACAAACACAAATATCATCAATTTCAAGAAAATTAATTAATTTTTCATTAATATCAGAAATTAAATTCAACTGTCATCATCTTCAACCATCGCAAAAAAAAAAAAAAAAGAAAAAAAACATAACAGTGATTCATCACTGTAATCTCCTCTCTACACCTACCAGAAAAACACACACCACAGACAAAAGTTCGTCCGCGATTAATTCAACAAAAAAAAAAAACTAAATTTAATTAAATCTAATATACGCCTAATTAATTAATAAAAATATATATAAAAATAAAAAAAATCATCCATTTTTGTCAGCAACGATCTCATTTCCATCGTCGTTCTCCATTAGAGACAAGCAATTGCTGAGAGAGGAATAAGTTGACGAAGAAAACGAGAGTGGAGAAGTGAAAGAATACTGCGTAGTTGTCGAAGATGAAGAACACTGTTCATCAATGGCGGATGATGTAGATATCGATGAAGAAGAAGAAGCACCGTTGTTATTTTTTTTATTATTTGAATCGGAGAGAGCGAGATGAAGAAGCAAATCGACGAAAGCTCCGACGATGTAGCCGTGGTTGGACTTGCCGTTGACTCTGAGGAAGCAGGTCAACATCTCCTCCAGGCAATCCCATTCCTTCAGGCCGTGCGCCGCCACCATCTCCTCCATCGACACCCTGAAGTCGAGGAACGGGTCGACGGAGTCAACCGCCATTATTGCCACGTGGCTCTCCTTGTACGGGAACCCCTCGTAGGGTTTCGCTTCCTCCAGGATTGACCGGCTCGTCGTCTCTCCCGGCTCGAAGAACAGCCTGTCGGACCTCAAACCTCCGACCACCGCCGTCTCCTCCTCCGCCGGTGCGCCGCCGCCGGAGAAGGTGTCGTCCTGGAAAGAGTAGTCGGGGACGGTGGAACACGAATCGTGGGCGTCGTTGTCGAGGAAAGCTGAGTTCATTGTCTTGAAGATGTTGTTGCCGTCGGCCCGGAAAGAGAGGGTCTTGGGATTGTTTACGCAGGCGGGCCACGGCCAGGCGGCGGCGGCGGCGGAGGTGGCGGAGGAGGAGGTGGAGGGGGTTTCTGTGGATCTGAACAGAAATGGGAATTTCATCTTCTTGCCAATTTTGGTAATGGTTGTTTCTTTCTTCTTTGTTTGAGAGGGAGTTTGGAATGAGGATGAAATCTGATTTTTGAAATTTTTATTGATGTAATAATGTTTTTTTTTTAATTTAATTTTGAAGTGTTTTTGTCTGATTTTGTTGGTAAGAAATTTGGAGCATTAAAAGGTAGTGATAATAAGAGAGAGGGGTTTATTACTTATTTCAATCAATGGGTATGGTGGGCCATTCTCTCTCTCTCTCTCTCTAACATTCAAATATATTTGGCATGTGTGGTAGGTCTTTCATTTATTTGTGGGGCTAAATAGAATTTATTAAAATATAATTTATGTAACATTTATCCAATATATATTTTACAACAATTTGTACACTAAAATTTAAGAGATTACATTATACTCCTACTCTTTTAGATTCTATAAACTCAACCTTTGTGCGTTAGAAATTTTGATATACAATCATTTAATTTTACATGTAAATACGCGATATATTACTAATTTAGCAGTTGGGGCGAATGAGCATCAGCGTAGCTAGAATTTTAAATACCAAAACGCACTGCTATCTGCAAATGTGTTAGTCAAGGGTTTAATTGGTACACGACTACTAATACAAATAATTTGTAATAATATATAAGGTTAATATAGGACATATCTTGACTGTTTTTTCTTTTTTATTAAAAGATTATGTTTGTCAAGATCGTTTAATTTATGTATGTAGTAGCAATTAGATTCGTTTGTGGTGGCCGATCATATAAATATTGTACAATCTAAATTCCATAAAAGAGCATATATAGTATATATAGATGTCGATCGATTTTGATTGGTCAAATAAAGATAATCATTATATTGTAAGGTATTTTCTGAGTCATGTTATTTGTCATGTATATTTCAGAATCTTCTTATGCAAGAGAAATATGAAATATTTTTTAGTGGTCTTACAAACACAAAATTTAAAAGCTGGATAAATAAAAAAAAAATTAAATTAAAATTGGATGTTTAATTAATGTATGATGAATTAGACAGTTAACCACGAGACAAATGTTTTTTGAAGCAGTGGTGCAGTAGTCAAATCAATTTATGAAAGAGTTGATATATATCTATACTAGTGCATGAGAATCATTCACAATCTATAAATATATAATCTACTAATTTAATTTATTGCTGTTACTAAAACGGTACCGTATCTGGATATCCAAGATTGGGAGTTTTCTTGTGACCGGTCCATTTCTCTCTTATGACAACATTGCTTACAAAAATAATAGTATATATATTTATATAAAAAAATAAAAAAATAATGCCAGTTGATTGATATATCAAAAGAAGTAAAGGAAATTGAATGAAGAATAAATGCAACTCCTACTTTTGTATGAATGTAGGTACAGTGAAAAATAGGTCCATGGGATTGAGTAAATGTGAGGCCGTTGAGCTCTTTTATTTCTCATGTACCTTTTTTTCAATTCATTGTGGCCAATAAGGTTGTCTCCATTTTTCGGGTTTTTTTTTCATTAGTTTATTTGTCATAATCGGAGGAAATTACGCTCATTGAATTGGACTAAAATCTCACCGTACACGTGTATTGATAATTTCTCATTTTGCGGATACATGCGTGTAATTATTAAGGGTCAGTGCAGGTTATAAATCCGAGAGTTTTAGCGAAACTCACACATCAAACAACGGTTCTTGATTTTAAGGATTTTCAACGAGTTTAGAATAGGTGTGTTCATGGCGAGTTTATAGTAGAACACAGCCTTCACAGGGTTGAAACTCATTATCAATTAAACATTTTTTTTAATAAATTTATATATTTTACGCGAAACTATTTATATATGAAAATAAATGATCATGCATAAAATCTTAAACTAAAATTAACATATATATGTTAAAATGTGTAACTAAATACAAAGATTATAAGAAAAGATTCAAAATAAAATATATAACTATAGATACAAGTTTGACATATATGAGATACTTTATTTATGTATAACATATTACTAATTTATTATATTGCATAATATAAACAAAACGACGTCGTTGTGTATAGCGGGTCGGGAATGATTTCACGTGTATTAATCTGTTTTGAACCCTTCTTAAATTCGAACCCGCAATCTTCTCCATTTCAAGACCCAACCTATTGATGGCTATATCCATCCGGTTCCAGCAAGACGGTTTTTCTCGGGTGCAATCGGTTGACGGGTCCGAATTGTTCACCCGTAATAATTACCATATATTTTAATTTTCACATTCTATAAAAAAAAAAACCAATCCCGTTTAACAATTTGTGGTCTCACTATCGATCTAAATTCGATTTAGGTGGTGTTTGAAATTTTTTTTGGGAATACATAGATATATAGATTAAAAAAAAAAAAAGATTTTGTAATAACAAAATGGAGTAGAAATAAATAGCAAATAACGTGATCTGGATATTTTAGAAAGAGAGGATAAAAAGAAAAAAAAGAAATGTGGTGGGAAATCATGTGAGAGTATTTATGAAAGGAAGAATCTATCACATGGTACCCATATGCTCAAGATTGAGACCTCTACATAATATACCATCAACACAATCACAACAATTGCTAAAAAGATTAAAAAAATTAAAAAAAAAATACAAAATCTAACAATTCCAATTTCTGGAGTCACAAAATTCCAGGATTTAATTTTAATTATAAAAAAAATCAAGTATGAATCACATATAAAGGATTAAAGCAGCTATTTTTGATCGAGGAAAATAATGGAGGTCTGAATCAATAAACGGTAGGGTCGAGAATCAGCGGAGACAAACATGATCCATAAGCAAATATGACAGATACTAGATTGTTGTCTTTACAGAAAACAATGGACCATACATACATACATATACATACAGACCAGGATAGTCTTTTTCCAGCCAAGTCATGCTTTCGTTTTTGCCGATCCCACAAGACAGGAATCCACTCAAACCTCCTCCCCAAAGCCGCCTTCAATTTCGAGGGTTAATGCAAAGTAACAAAAAAAAAATAATAATAATAAATAAATAAAAACAATTTCCAGGGAATTCATATTTAACTATTCTTTCTTCACTACTAATATTTGCCATGGGAAACGAAACGTATAGAAATGGAAAGCACTTTTAACTAGCTTAATAGCAGATACTAGGCAAGCTTTGGGTAAGACTTAGATCACACTAGCTCAATTGCAAATTCGATTGAACTCTATTTTACAAAATATGTTTTTTTTCCCTTCTTTTTTTCAAAAGAACCACAGGGCGAGTGCGGGGTTAGGCTAAGACCCCCGACTTTCCATAATTAATAAATCAACGAGAACATTGTAGTTTCAGACGAGCTGCTATAGCCCAAACAATGACTGAAAATAACAACTGCCAAAAATAGATACATGCTCAAAATAGCAGCGATTACTATAAATAGATATGGGCGAAACTCGTAGAACTAATTCTCAAGTTATAAGATCTTACGTTATTGCCCGCGCTGTGTTAGTCAAGTTACCTTACATGAGGATTCTTTCTTCTCTAAGGCGAGTTCTGCATAATTACATACTTGCCATGCGGAACAGCTCACCCGACTGGTCTGCCATTAAAAATTGACACGTAAAAAGACATAATTATGCAAATCAAGACATAAGTGTATTCGAGATACATTTCCCACCCCGACAACCTAAGAAATTGCAAACACTGCACAGCCACGAAAGTTACAGATTGAATTGTCCATCATATGTAAATATCTGCATAACGAAAAAAAAAATTAAAGGTCGAAATTGCAAATGGGATTACCACTTAACACTGCCGAGTCACCTCGAATTTGAGTCGAAACTTAGAAGATAGAATTATTACTTACATGGCATTCCCGCATTAACTCTGTCGAAATCTGCCTTCAAAATTGTCATTTCGCAATCACGCTTGTGGATTGTTATGCAATATGTCGTCTAGAGGAAACGACTCAAGCTTTCGTTCAGAGTGCACATAACTGCTTCCACAGACTTCCTCTCTAGGTTAAGCATAAACCACAAGCAGTATCTCAGGTTCCGTATAAACAAATGATATATTCCAGAAACCATAATTAAGGTTCGACAGATTTTTTTCAAAACAAAAGAATAATTTTAATTCAATAAACGAAACCAATTTTAATTCAATAAAAAATTAGTGTTTCAACGAAGCATCGGAAAATTATTTTCGCCCTTCAAGAGATTTGGAGCTTGAATAATCTTCTGCACTTCTATAAACCGTGTTAACCAAAAAAAAAACTACCGATAAACAAAAGAAAACCCATCTTAAGTTCATATCAGCTCATTCAAATTCGTGAACGAAACAACAATAAGATACGAACACTAACAGTAACACATTAATCCAACACTCCATCTTTCGAAGGAACAATTGTCGTGACTGACAACTTTCAACGCACAATGAATAATAATCATTAATGCTGTTCAAGAATATCCAAAATGACGACGAGCATAGAACAAGTAAAGCATTAGCAATTAGGGTCAAGGCATTATCTTTAAGAAGGATATAGTTGGCACACATTGTAAACTACATTACGATACATATTTACACATTTTTTAGGATTTAAAAACGAAGTTTTGAAGATCAAACTAAGATCATTGACACCTTATTTGAAGTCACGTCAGTTCAAGAAGCACCTCTAGCAGATGATTCTTGAAATTCTAAAAGCATCACGTTTCGCAAAATTTCTTCATTCCCCTATAATCATATTTCGCAACATCGTTTAACATAACTTAGTTAGCAATAAGTTCGAAACAACAAAGCTTCACGCTCAAACTTTTGTAAGTCTTAAAGACGAACTCGCCACCTAATAAACAGGAACTTAAACACGAACTATCCCAATGTCTACCATTATCTTTTCGGCTGTTACAAATTCAAGAAACATATTATAAAACTTAACTCCCAAACCACCCAATATATATACACTTCATATAACGTTAAAATTCCAAGAAACAGCATTGTATGTCTCGGTTTCTAAGCAATTTGTATTACTATTCAAGATCAGAAAAAAGTAGCATCCTCGTACCGCATGCTAAATTCTTTATATGAACATATTGAAAGCAAAGGCACTAGATAAAAAAAGAAGAAAATAACCAATCAGAAAAGGATTGGCTTTACTAATTCAACGGAATTATTGTACAACTGGAATAACACCAAAAATTATCATAGAAAAATAAACTTCAATACATCTAAACTAGAGAAGCCAATTATAGACCAAGGATCTCTAACCCATACAGCACGCCGGCATACTTGTCCAGCACACCATCTTTCTCACCATTGTCAAAGTAGACTGCTCTTATCTTCTCAAAAGCATGCCACGTCAGCAGGCTATCGGACCCGGCCTGGTGGCACTTCCCAACAACACGGTACACACCGAGCGAATGCGCCACCCGATCCAACCCACCATGCAGGCCCTGACAGAATTTCATCAAATGCTTCACATCGTAAACCCTGTTACCGAAAATGACCCTGAGCAAGTTCAGGAACTCGGGCAGGGTCTCGGGCAGGGCCTGCCCGGTTATGGCCTTGATGAGATACCCGAAGTCGTAGCCGCTGTGGAATGTGATGTAGGTGACGTTATCGTTGCACAGCAAGCCCGACGACATCATTAGCTCAGCGAAACGGGAGGTGGGGACGCCGAACTTGCGGGTGGACTCGAAGTTGATCCCCTGGTGGCGGAGGAGGTCAATCGAGTTCGGCGCGTGGTCGTCACGCGCGATGTCGAAGTCGCGGAAATTGAACTCCCAGATGAAGCGGCGGTCGGTGAATCCGAGGTCCGGGAGATTCCCGAACGAGTCGGAGAGCGTGATCCCCACCTGAATTAGCTTGAGCGCGTCGACATTGGATTTCAGGGTTTGGTAGTGGTCGAGGGGGTCGGAGTAGGGGTGGTGGTGGCGGACGACTATGCCGGGAAACTCGGTGTCCATCGAAACATAGGAGAATTCGTCGATGATGGCGGCGATTAGGGCGAACTCGTACTCTAGGTTTGTGTACCAGACTGAGCGGATCGAGATAGGTTTTTTGGAATTGTCGAAATTGGCTTCCACCGGCGGCCACGAAGGGCTGAGAGGCGGCGGCATGATGAAGAACGGCGGATCGTAGGCGGTGGCCATGGTGGTGGTGGTGGTGGTGGGGGGGTTCAGATCGAAATTGAAGGTGTGTGATAGTGATGGTTGAATTTGGGGGAAAATAAAAAAACTAGGGCACGATGGAGATTTGGTAATTTGAGAAATAAACCCCAAATTAGTATCACCTGTTTCTTAAACCCCTTTCATTAATTTTTTTTATATAATGTTTAGCATAAAAAAAAACTATATTTTGATTAGAAAACACAAATTTCTTAGTAAATTGTAGGATTAATCTACTACTGAAACTGATACTAAACATTTACTTACCTCTTAATCACCGTACGAGATACAGTC
>NW_012194995.1:141912-156654 GCF_000504015.1 Erythranthe guttata | reverse complement strand
GAAAGTTAGAAAATTGACAAATGAGACTACCGCTGCAAATAAACCAATTTCAGTAAAAGTCCCGCTACAATTAGCATTTCAGTTGAAAAAAAGTAGGCTTAATTTCGGCTAAATAACAGTAGAGGGTAAATTACAACCACCCCTGAGGTATGGTCAATTTACGAAAAAACCCATCTTTTTTAGATAATTACATCTACTCCTCAACTATTAATTTTACTTACACCTCCATCCTTGTGGTGTCAAATTCAACAATCATCTAGATATCGGGTACTGTGTTTAAGTATGTACTCGTTTTGTGTAAACATACAGTTTATGATGCACCACAATCTGATATATACAACCCAAAAAACACATATTATGATCATGCTGCTTCAAAATTTGGAGTTCGAATGTGATAAAACGGGTACAAAAGTAATATTTCATATAATCTCGAAGATTCCACTAAATTTGAAACCGCAAGGGTGGACATATAAGAAGATTTATAATTGAGGAGTAGTTGTAATTACCCAAACATGAGGGGGTTTTGGTAATTTGACCATACCTTAGGAATAGTTATAATTTACCCTAAAAGTTGGCCTAAAAAGCGACTCTCTATTACATCTGCACTGCACTCCTTGGCCGCATCACCGAAAAGAAATATAGTCGTCGTCGTTTTCGTCGGTAATAAATTTATTCAAGCACTTTAGCGATTTTATTTAACTACTTAGGTGGTTTTTGTAAAATCTTTTTCAAATAGATTATGAGGTTTTTTTTTTGCTCATAATCTATTTTTAAATGTTTGCAAAATGAACTTTTACTTTTGCTTCTCCTAAAATAAGCAACATCAAACTATAATTTGTTAAACACCCATCATCCTGCTTTTTCTATTTAAATTTATTTTCCAGTCAATTTACAAACACCCTCAACTTTTAGAAAGAAACACTTAAAACCAACTTACTCAGAGTCCATAACTTTAGATAAGCTTTTACAAACACCACCTCAATGTAATTTAGAGTCTCCTTTGCGTATGGGGCCCCTTTGCGTATTGCTTAAGTTGTAATTTTAGAGTTTCTTTCGGCCGCCTAGGGTTTTCGATTTTATTGTAAGAGTAATTTCACTCGGCCCCTCCAAACTAGGTATTACGATTTACGAGATATCAACCTAACAATATTTTTTCATTTATAAACGCCCCTGCTAAAATCATATTCTAAAAATTATTGATAATTTAATGTAATATTGCGTTTGCATTTATTATTTAAATGTAATATTTACGTATTCATTCTTCTATTTTTTTTCATGGTAATGAAAGAACCTGCAGGCTGCAACCTATCTTATATATGCACTGGATAAACCTACACTCTTGTATAATATCTTGTAAATCATACGAGAAACGTAAACCACACTAGGTTAATCATGTGTGACAAGCTCGACTTAGCGACCGTTGTCGAAAGATAGACTTTCCCTTGCGGGATTTACGTTTGCATTCTCTAAGAGGTGAACATAGGCCGAACCAAAATCATAACTGCTCAATCAAAATCACCAATTTCGAAAAAAAATACAAATCAGAAATAAAAATTAGTATTTTTAAAACTTAAGAAAAATATAGAGTTTAAACTCATAATTTGACCAAAACAGATAGCTTAATGGCCTATAGATTCTCCTTTTTTGAAGCTAAAGAACAACAAATTCAATGTGGTGAGGTATTTGTGGTTCGAGTTGTTGCTTTGCCTTGTTCCTCCTCTCAATTTTGTGTCGGTCATTTACGGGGAAATATCCATCGGAGGTATCAACTATAATTTTCTCAAGCCCGGCGCAATTCCCCAAAATGCCCCCAACTATGTAAACCATAACATCGCTCACGCGACTATAGTCGGAGCTCAACTTGAAGACTTTAACGTGATTGTTAGGAAACCACATAGCCTCCTCGACTCCTCTATCTTTCCTAACCTTCGGTGGAAAATAATTATACTGCACATGATTTTCACACCAAAAATTAAAAACTTCCAAAAAAAAAAAACCCGAAAAAAAAAAGATTAGATCTACCTGTAAAGCAAATTCCTCCAAGCTCGGAGATTTTCTTATCAAAGAAGCCATCAATCTAACAAGACTTTCGTAACCGCACGTCTTATATTCGATGAACAGCTTCTTCAACTTAGGCATCTCGGGGAAATTGCCGTGCTCACTCATTACCTTTGAAATCAATCACAAAATAAACACGAGATTAATTACTTTCATAATTAGGGTAAGTAGCATTTAAACCCCTGTGGTTTGGCCGTTTGCGCGTGACCCCCTTGTACTTTCTATATCAGCACAGTACCCCCCTTATACTTTATTATAAGCATATAAACCCCGTGTGCTTTTAAAATTTTCTTGTTCGAGCATGATTATTTGCGCAATCGAATACCACAACGGGGTTATGTGCTTATATGGAAAGTAAAAGGGGATCATGTGAAAAAAGATCAAACCACACGGGGTTAAGTGCAATTTACCCTAATAATTATTATTAATGCTATAAATTAGTAAAAAGATAAAGAGAGAAGTAAAAAGTTCAGTTCTTGTTTATGCTAACCTCTTTATTAATGCTCGTCAACGAAAAGCAAAGAACTTCCAATTGAGAAAAGCAGCAAGAGATTGCAGAAATCAGTCCTTTTACGGAATAACTCGTAAGAGATAAATCAACCAGCATCGGAACATTCTCAATCAAGAGCCCCTTTGTAATCTGAACCTTGAGCGACGTAAGAAACGGCGCGCAGATTTTAAGCGTTCTGAAATCGTAAGTGTGCTGCAAATCCAAGTGCTTCAACACGAGCGACGGACCGCAGACTTCAAGATCCAAGAACTTATGCGAGCAGCACACGGTCAATTCTTCGAGGAGAGGGCAATTTCGTAAAAAGAACTCAACCGCTCCGTCTGTCACGTGCACACTGACGAGAGACAGTGCCTTGAGGGACTTACAGCTGGCAAAGGAACTAAAATCGGGGAGACAATAATACTCGTTCGGATTGATGAAATTTTCGTGGTTCAACTCCAACCGCTCGACTTGTTTGGAAAATGCGAATTCGAGCCATTGAGTGATCGAGCTCTCGTATTTATTGTCCAGATGGAAACGGATTTTGAACTCTTTTAACGTGGGGGATTTGTGGGCCCGGACGACGGAGTTCACCCATTCTACGTATTTGGGCGCCTCGATTTTGATTAAATCCTTGGAAGAATGGTGCTCCATAATCTTCTGAAGTACATCGTCTGCATCGAAATTGAGAAACGGGGTGTGTTTCCACACGTTTTTCCACCGGGGAGAAAGAACACTCGTTCGACCAGCTTCCTTAAGTGACAGGCGACTTATTACATCAACGAGAATGTCGTCCGGCAATTTACTTATCCGGTCATCGTCGTCGCCTCCTCCCATATATTCCTTAAGATACAATACTCCAAATATATTTATAAGTAAATAATCAAAAAAATGCAGTCAAATTGAGCACAGAAAAAACAGGGATTCTACGCCAGAGACACACAACAACATACAGCACCAGCATTAAAAAAAATAAAAAATAAAATCCTTAATTAATCTTTTAGGGTTTACAGTCCAAATAAAATTGGCATAATCAACGACGAAACCACCCACAACAAAACTTGATTTCTTGTTGATGCATCAGCTATGGGAAAGAAAATTCATACACCGGCAAATTAAATCAGGCTATTTGTTCACCGACAAAATTAGAGAAAAAAAAAAAAACTTCGAACTTTTGCCGCATGAACCAAATTAGAAAAAGAAAAAAAAAATTAAATCTTTAACCTTTACCTTATTGGGTTCGAGATTCGTATGAATTTCAATTCGGTTCTAACCGAAGAAGCTTGGATCTTCGGACAGAAACCCTAGCGATTGCTGGACAGAGAACTGAGGAACACAGCTAGGAGTATTATACTAGGTTGATTGTAATTACACCGTGTGTGAATGGAAGATACATATTCTTAATTATTTATTTAGAAATAAATATTTCAAAAAATTTGCACGAAATATTTTATCTTTTAAAAATTTCAAAAAACGAACAGTAAAGAATTACCATATATTATTACTTTAATGTATGTATTTCAGTTTTTTTTTTTTTTCTGCAATATATTATCTTCTCATTTATTTATTTACTATAAATGTTGTTATCGATAAATATTTCATACATGCACAAACGAACTTTTATGGCTTCAAACATATTACATACTATATTCTAAAGATTTATTATTATTATTATTATTATTATTATTATTATTATTATTATTATTATTATTATTATTATTATTATTATTATTATTAAATTACGAATCACAATTATCAGACTGGAAAGTCTTAAACAAAATCCCTACGTTATTATATAATACTTTATCTGTTTCACAATATTTGTCATTTTTAATACAAAAACTTGTTTCGTGTTATCGTTTACTTTAGAATTATAATAGTGGGTTAAAAATGGACTTAATAAATGCATGCCGAGTTTTAGTAAATGTCGAATATTTCCTTAATAAAAAGAAAAACTAAAACTTATCGAAAAGAGAGTCAATCACAACCGTAGCTTGGGTAGCAATCGTGAGGATCCTCTTCGCCCTCTCACATGCAATTTTCAATCTACCCAGAGCGTTCGAGTCGCCACTAATATCTTTACCATGCTTCTATTGAACTCGCGAACCAAAAAATCCACAATCTTTTATCGAATTGATCGTCACCAAAGCATCGGTCCCTTATTTGGGATATCACACCCAAATGACCGTCAATAACCGAAGTAGAGGTACGACTCGACGATTTGTTTCATTTTACCTAAAAGTATGGAACAAAATTGCTCGGGAGAAAATTGCCGATCTTCCCCATTGTATTTCAAAATAATCGATGGATTCCCGTTAACTACCAGCAACATCCTTAGATCTGCTCCAAACAGTTCAAAATTATAAATAAAATCACAAAAATTCAAAAATCAGAAAAAAATCAGATTTTTTTTAGAAAACTTTACATACATACTTGTTTTTTTCTTTTTTATTTCTATATGAAGAAGCAATATGTGACCTTCGTTTACTCTTAAATCTTAATTAGGGTTTATCTTCACATGCAAGAAATATGTAATCATGGTTTACTATTAACTTATATATAATTTATAATTAACGGCCTTTTTGGCTAAACTTAATTTAAAAGGCTGATAAACACATACGATGTAATAAGAGTTGATAAACAGTTACATCTTATTTTTAAAATTAATTTTTAAAATATTTGGATAATAAACTTATCTGCTAATTTTACTCATTATAAGATCTTAAATAATAAATTCATAACTTCACCAAACTAGATACCATATAATTAATTGCGAGCGACGAAAAAACGCCAATGGCCTATATAATTGTTAAAGTTAAAGAATAACAAGTTCAATGTGTTGAGGCACTTGTGGTTCGTGTTGTTTCTTTGCCCTCCTCCTCCTCGTAGATTTCTCCCGGTCATCTCTAGGGAAATGTCCACCCGAGGGGTCAACTATTATTTTCTGAAGCACGACGCAGTTCTTCAAAATACCCCCCAACTATGTCAACCATGACATTAGTAATGCGGCTATAGTCGCAACTCAACTCAAAGACTTTAAGGTGATGGTGGTGAAACCTTATTGCATCCTCCAATTGTCTATCTTTCTTCGTCGTAGCTGGAAGCCAGTTATACTGCACCCGGGGAGATAAGAATAAGAATAAAAAAAAATCTATTATTGCTACTCGAGGTAAAATAAGGTCTACTTGAGATAGCGCGTGAATAAATCATACAAGTATATGATCGGAAAACAAAAACACAAGAACTAGTGTTCATTAGATTAGGGAGAATGTTAGTGAGATTGAGAAGACCGTCGTTTATTTATTCATTTAAAAAAAAATAGTACAGAGGGCTCGTTAAAAACTTCGTTGGCCAAAACAAGAAAAATAGTACCCCTTTTACAACAAGTGTATACAAGACGTTGAAATTAAAAAAAAAAAACTTGTTTCAAACATTTGAAGCATTACACTTGAAACTTTAGAAATAGGTGGCGGTGGAATTATTTAAACACACGACCTTTTTATTTGGCCGAATTCTAATGCCATGTCGAACGACTGACTCAACTAAAAGTTTAAGCTGTGTTAGTGAGGTGAATTATTTAATAGTTATATCTCAAAAAAAAAAAAAAAAGAAGAGAAGAGCTACCGTTAAACCAAATTCCTCCAAATGAGGAGATGCCCTTATCAAAGCAGCTATCAGTCTAGTAAGACCTTCGTAACCACGTTTTCTATATTCGACGGACAACTTCTTCAGTTTCGGCATCTCGCCGAAATCGAGCTCACTCGTTTCCTGTGAAATCAACCACAAATAAGGAGAGCAATTAATACATATAAATTATGAGGGAGGGAGGGAGAGAGAGAGAGAGAGAGAGAGAGAGAGAGAGAGAGAGAGAGAGAGAGAGAGAGAGAGAGAGAGAGAGAGAGAGAGAGAGAGAGAGAGAGAGAGAGAGAGAGAGAGAGAGAGAGAGATAATGTGTTCTCCGTGAATTCTCGTTAGGTATAATGTGTACATGTCCGTCCTTCCATACCGCGGCACAAACGTATCTGCTACCGAAATATATCCCAATTGCTGCCATGATAACAAGAGCGCGAATCTCGGAACGAGAGAGAATCGGAGGAACGAATGAGAGAGAATAGGAGGAGATGAGAGAGAATCGGAGGAACGAATGAGAGAGAATCGGAGGAGAGGAGAGATAATCGGAGGAGAGGTAATCGGAGGAGAGGAGAGAGAATTTCAGTTGCGAATGAGGAATTGGGGGAGGGTTTGGAGGGAGAAATTATTTATATGCGTTTGAAATGCAATTATGTTGGTTTCTGAATAACCGTCTTTATAACAAAACATCTTTTCTCTGGTAAATAACACTTCACCCCCTTTGGTTTGAACATTTTTCACATCACCCCTTGTACTTTTAATATACACAAATGGAAAACATTCTTTCAACTATGGGCGGAAATTGAAATTAGCAATTTTGGGGAAAGAAAACAATTTTATTTTTCCGAAATTGAGAGCCAATTTCAATTTTGTTCCAAAAAAAGCAGAAAATCGGAAAATCGAGAATAGATATTTCAACAATTGAAATGCAAAAAAAATACTACTACATTGGAAATTTTCGGATAAATATACGGTAGTCATGGCTATTTCCTTTGGTAATAAATATATTCCAACAACGATCGATGAATTTGACTGATGAATTCACTTTTTTTTTTTTTCCTGACGATTCTCTGAACGATCGTGTTTGCTTCGAGTATTACTTGAGTTGTTTGGGTTCTTGATTATATTATATATATATGATATATGATATATATATATATATATATATATATATATATATATATATGATATATATATATATATATATATATATATATATATATATATATATATATGTGTGTGTGTGTGTGTGTGTGTGTGTGTGTGTGTGTGTGTATGTATATGTTATGGTTCATTTGCTTGTACCTGAGTACGTGCATGATGATTTTGTGTTAATGTTCCAACAAGCTAGGTTAATAATATAATGCTTGGATAAATATAATGTAAGAGAGAACCAATCTATGAAAATGCCAAGTGGACTCTTGTATCCTTCTTCTTACTGATTTTCAAGATCACTGGATTTTATTTACCTACGTAGGCGGAGCTAGAATTTTAAGTTCTGGAGGGCCGAATGCGTTAATTTTTTTTATGAATATTTACATAACAAATAGGAATTCGAGAATTGTTTGAGATTTTACGTATAGTGGCAGACTGGCTATATTGCAAGTTATAAATTCCTCATTCCTGTAATATGGAATTGTTTGAGATTTTACGTGTTTATATATTATGTTCTAAAATATAGTAATATACCCATATATTTATGTATATGTGTAAAATGTATTTGTGCCATTTGGTCTAGCCTTCAAATTTGTTTGCCGATAAATATATCAATGGTACGTAGTAGCGGATTTCGTATGCAGTTTTGTCACAGATGACCACATGCATCCGTTTATTTCGCATTTGTTTCGTGTCTTTTTTTCATGCATATGCACGTTAAATGAGGTTGTTGGGAATTCATTACCGACGACCGCTCGGGTTTTTTTATTAATAAATTCGTTACGCTTATTAGTTCAAGATACCGATCGATCTTTTCGTTTAAATGAAATCCATCTTCACCGAATGCTGCAATGCCTTCGTTATTATGTCACTGATCAAAGGTGGCTGTAGCATATAGAATGAATTTGTGATTACACAGTGGTCCTTCTGCGGAAACTACATCAGAAATGATGAGGAATTCGTAGCTGAAATGTCGTAACAATGGTAATGATTTTTTTTTTATTTTTTTTTAATCAACTTTCATATATTTCATGCTATCCTAGTTCGCATGCGAAATTATATACTAGGATTATTTGATCGGAATTGCTGCATTTAGAAATCAAAGGAAAATGATACTGATTACTCATGATTTATATATGTTTTAGCCGGAATTAGTAGTTTCAGATGGTGTATTCAATCCATGCTTATATTTCTTAATTAAGATCGAATGTCCCGATTTACTTTGTATACCTTCTTTATTTAACATATTTTCTGAATAATCAATCTCGAACGATATTTACCAGTTTTGTGTTATATATATTCGTCAATTGATGTTCGTTTCCATTTTAATTTTAAACTTTATCCACTTGTTAGGCCATGTCTTGTCTTAAGATCGTTTTTATAATACGAACCGACATTCGAAAATTAAAACAGCTGAAATATTAATTAAAATTGTGATATATGTAAACGACTCCTGCGAATATTTAGGAAATCGCAGCTATTGATATCTTTACCACTTTGGAGTCGCCGAGGTACGACTCGGCGATTTATTTCGTTTTACCTAAAAGTATGGAACAAAATTGGTCGGGAGAAAATTTCCGATATTCCCCATTGTATTTCATAATTATCGATGGATTCCCGTTAACTCACAGCAACGTCCTTACTGCTCCAAACAGTTCAAAATCATAAATAAAATCACAAAAAATAACATCAAAACTTCAAAAATCAGAAAAAAGTCAGATTTTTTTTAGAAAACTTTACATACATACTTGGTTTTTTTTTTCTTTTTTTTTTTGTATGAAGAAGCAATATGTAACCTTCGTTTAGTCTTAATTAAATCTTGATTATGGTGTATCTTCATATGCAAGAAATATGTAATCATGGTTTACTATTAACTTTAATATAATTTATAATTGACGGTCTGTTTGGCTAAACTTATTTTAAACAGCTGATAATTTCTTCCGTGAGATAAGATGTTTTAAGCGTTGATAAACAATTACATCTTAGTTTTAAAATTATTTATAAAGTGTTTGGATGATAAACTTATATGCTAATTTTACTCAGTATAAGATCTTAAATAATAAATTCATAACTTCACCAAACTAGATAACATATAATTAATTGTGAGCGACGAAAAAAACTTTTCGCCAATGGCCTATATAATTGTTGAAGTTAAAGAATAACAAGTTCAATGTGTTGAGGCACTTGTGGTTCGTGTTGTTTCTTCGCCCTCCTCCTCCTCGTAGATTTTTCCCGGTCATCTATAGGGAAATGTCCACCCGAGGGGTCAACAATTATTTTCTCAAGCACGACGCAGTTCTCCAAAATACCCCCAACTATGTCAACCATGACAGTGCTAATGCGACTATAGTTGCAACTCAACTCGAAGACTTTAAGGTGATGGTGGGGAAACCTTATTGCATCCTCCAATTGTCTATCTTTCTTCGTCGTAGCTGGAAGCCAATTATACTGCACCCGGGGAGATAAGAATAAAAAAAAAATCTATTATTGTTACTCGAGGTAAAATAAGGTCTACTTGAGATAGCGCGTGAATAAATCATGCAAGTATATGATCGGAAAACAAAAACACAAGAACTAGTGTTCATTAGATTAGGGAGAATGTTAGTGAGATTGAGACAACCGTCGTTTATTTATTCATTTAAAAAAAATCGTACCGAGGGCTCGTTAAAAACTTCGTTGGCCAAAACAAGAAAAATAGTACCCCTTTTACAACAAGTGTATACAAGATGTTGAAATAAAAAAAAAAAAAAAAACTTGTCTCAAACATTTGAAGCATTGCACTTGAAACTTTAGAAATAGGTGGCGGTGGAATTATTTAAACACACGACCTTTTTATTTGGCCGAATTCTAATGCCATGTCGAACGACTGACTCAACTAAAAGTTTAAACTGTTAGTGAGGTGAATCATTTAATAGTTATATCTCAAAAAAAAAAAAAAAAAAAATAGAAGAGAAGAGCTACCGTTAAACCAAATTCCTCCAAATGAGGAGATGCCCTTATCAAAGCAGCTATCAGTCTAGTAAGACCTTCGTAACCACGTTTTCTATATTCGACGGACAACTTCTTCAGTTTCGGCATCTCGCCGAAATCGAGCTCACTCGTTTCCTGTGAAATCAACCACAAATTAAGGAGAGCAATTAATACATATAAATTGGGGGGGGGGGGGGGGGGGAGGGGGGGGTGTAAGTTGCAAAACGTTGAGTTTGTTTTACTAACCGTTGTCGTGTCGAAAAAAGAAATGGAAAGAACTTCCAATTGAAAAAAGCAGCAAGCCAGTGCAGAAATCAATCCTTTGATAGAATGACAAGTTAGAGATAACTCGACCAGCATTGGAACATTCTCAAGCAAAAGTCCCTCCGTGATCGGGACCTTAAGCGAAGTAAGACACGGCGCGCAAACTTTAAGGGATTCGAATTCGAAAGAGTACCGTAAATCCAAGCGTTTTAGCTTGAGGGACGAACCGCAAACTTCAAGATTCGAAAAGTTATGCGAGTAACGGACAAACAATTCTTCGAGGCGAGGGCAGTTTCGTAAAATGAACTCAACGGCTGCATCCCTCACGTGCACGCTTTTCAAAGACAATGCCTTAAGGGAATTAGAGGTGGCAAAGGAATGGAATCTGGGGAAACAGTAATATCGTTTGGGATTGACGAAACTTTCGTGGTTCAACTCCAAACGCTCGGCTTGTCTGGAAAACGCGAATTCGATCCATCGAGTGATTGCGTCCGTGTGTCTTCTGTCCAGATGGAAATGGATTTTGAATTGTTTTAACGTGGGGGATTTGTGTGATTGGATAACGGAGTTCACCCATTCTACGTATTTGGGCGCCTCGATTTCGATTAACTCATCTGCTGAATGGTGATCCATAATCTTATATACATTGTCCGCATCGAATTTGAGAAACGGGATATATTTCCACAAGTGTTTCCACCGGGATGAAAGAACGCTTGTTCGTGCAGCTTCCTTAAGCGACATGCGAGACATGATATCGACGAGAATATCGTCCGGCAACTTACTTAACCGGTCATCGTCCTTGCCTCCCAAGTATCCGGCCTTATCACACTGTCAAAACAAAATAATAAGATAAATACTGTTGGGAAAGGTCGAAACGACGACACATGAGCGCAGCGATAGCAGTTAAATTTATGGTTTACGTATACTTCCTACAATCCTATAATTAAGCTGAAAATAGGAAAAATCAATTTAAATAGAAAAAGAACCTACATACATCGGTGCTTTTATAATTATAGCTTTAAAACAGTTTTTTTTAAGAGAAGCAATTACAAAAGTCGATTTTTCAAACATCTAAAAAGAGATTATGAGAGAAAAAAATTTCATAATCTAGTTCTAAAATTTTTTGGAAACACCAACTTAATCTTCTAGGGTTTTTTTAACGATAAAATTCAGCAAAATTGGAAAAAGTTTAAATCATTAACCTTTAACAGATAAATTTATAACAAAAAAAAAAAGAAAAATAGAAAGGAATAAGGTTTGTTGAGAATGAAAACTCACCATCTCCGGTTTAGAATTCGAATGAGTTCCGACTCGGTTAGCATCCATGAATGAAGATTGGATCTTTGGACAAAAAACAAATATTATATTTCAACAATATATAAGATTGAACGAACCCCGTACTTGAAAAGGCCGGTTAAGGATTTGGGTTTTGGCCCAGCCCACGTTATTATAATCATCCCACTTTAAGCTGACTTGTGAAATTACAATGTTAACCCCACTTGTATCAATATTTGCCCCTCACTAGTAGGGCTTTTTACTGCCATTTTTTTTTTACCTACTCCGCCATAATCTGAGAGTCGTAGTAAATGCTATGATTTTTTTTTTTACTAAAGTAGTATTTTTTTATCCTGACGATTCTTTAAACGATCGTGTTTGCTTCGAGTATTACTTGAGTTGTTTGGGTTGTCGATTATATTATATATATCATAAGTTATGGTTCATTTGGTTGTACATAGTTGATAGTACGTACGTGCATGATGATTTTGTGTTCTTCCCTGAACATGTTCCAAGCTAGGTTAATAAAATGCTTGGATAAATATAATGTAAGAGAGAACCAATCTATGAAAATCTTCTTCTTACTGATTTTCAAGATCACTTTGGATTTTATTTACCTATGTAGCGGAGCTAGAATTTTAAGTTTGGGAGGATCGAATGTATTAATTTTTTTTTATGAATATTTACATAACAATTAGGAATTCGGGATTTGTTTGAGATTTTACATATGCTGGCTCTGCCACTGGCTATATTGCAAGTTATAATTCCTCATTCCTATAATATGGAATTGTTTGAGATTTTAGGTGTTTTATATATTATGTTTAAAATATACACATATATTTATGTATACGTATATGTGTAAAATTTATTTGTGGCATCTGGTCTAGCCTTCAAATTCTTGTGTTCATTAGTGCTTTTTTTTTTTTTGGTATTTGTATCTTGGAGATCTGTCATCTTAATTCACACCCTCAATTTATATATGTGTTCTCTCGTATATGTCGGAGAAAAGACCGTATAAAAATCTTTGTTCTTGTCTGATTATTATAATTCATCCATATGCATTATGTACTATGATTGATCTTTAAATCAAATACAAACATATATATTATAGGATAATTATTTTCGGAATGAAGACTTTGGTATTGCCGATAAATATATCAGTGGTAGTAGCGGATTTCGTAAGCAGTTATGTCACAGATGACCGCATGCATCCGTTTATTTCGCATTTGTTTCGTGTCTTTTTTCATGCGTATGCACGTTAAATGAGGTTGTTGGGAGTTTATAATTACCAACGACCGCTCGGTTTTTTTTTTTTTATTTTTTATAAATTCGTTGCGCTTATTAGTTCAAGATACCGATCGATCTTTTCGTTTAAATGAAATCCATCTTCACCGAATGCTGCAATGCCTTCGTTTTATGTCAATAAAAAGTCGCTATATATAACATAGGATTATTGCGATCGATAAATTTGTGATTACTCAGTGGTCCGTCTGTGGAAACGACATGGATTATACTCTGAGCTGCCTATACAAAAGTCGGAAAATGACGAGGAATTCGTAGCTGAAATGTCGTAACAATGGTAATGATTTTTAACTTTTTTTTTAAATCAACTTTCAGATATATATTTCATTCTATCCTAATTCGCATGCGAAATTGATATATATTGGGATTATTTGATTGGAATTGCCGCGTCTAGATATCAAATGAATATGATGATTACTCGTGATTTATATATGTTTTAGTCGGAATTATTAGTTTCTGATGGTGCATTCAATCCACGCTTAAATTTCTTAATTAAGATCGAATGTCCCGATTTACTTCGTATCTTCTTTATTTAACATATTTTCTGAATAATATCGAACGATAAGTGTTATATTCGTTTCCATTTCTATTTTAAAATTAATATCTACTTGTTAGGCCATGTCTTGTGTCTTAAGATCGTTTTTAGAAGATGATGAACCGACATTCGAAATTAAGAATTTTGTATTAGCACATTTCAAATTGGTTAATAATTTTAAGAAATGATTTTTTTCATAGACTCGTGTCTTGTTCTAATTTTCGTTTCAATGAAACCTACTCGATCATACGAATTAGGTTATTAGAAATAAAATTCCGTATTCTGATTTTTACCTCTATAAATAATACGCATGTTTTTGTTGCTTTCATCAGCATAAAACTATTGTATATTACGAAACTATATTTATTTGTTTTTTTCTCGATTATATTTCGAAACTATTCAATAAATTGACAGTATTTCGCACGACGAAGCGGTGCATATATTTCTCAGTAGATCATCCTAGTATTTGTTTTCGCACCGGCTAAATAAATTTGCTGCGTCATATGTTATAATGGCGTAACCGATACCAGGTTCGATTTAATTCCACTTTTGTTGCTGTGCAATTTAAGGATTATGGGTACGCAATGTTTGGTTCGGAGTTTGGCCGCATGTTCATAACAAATAAAAATCCATAATTAATTAATTTCTTTCGGTAGTTGTTTTTTTTAATTTAATAAAAATACCAGCAGATAAATTTTGATTTAAATTTAAAGTTTTGATGCTGCAGTTTCAACTGTAAAATTTAGTGAATCACTTAAGTTAGTTCCAGGGTGACGATCACAGTGTTTATTATAAAACTACAGCTGTCACAGTAGTTCACATGACTAGTTTTACTCAACATTGATTGATGTAATAAAGTTGGTTTGTTTTGTAGTAAATGTCATCAGTTTCAGTTTTTATTTTTGATTTGTCTAATCAAACTTTTGTTCATTGCTAATAGTCAATGTTTCTACTTCACCGAAAAAAGAAAAAAAATATAAATTTGTTTATGACCAAATTAAATCTTATTAGTTTTAATTCACCCTGAGATTATAAAATATTCCGTTAATTCAAAGTTATTTTT
>NW_012194995.1:115451-125792 GCF_000504015.1 Erythranthe guttata | reverse complement strand
TTCAGTAGTATTATATTTATCAATATACATACATACATACTAGTCAAATGTACACTTGACGTGTATAGACTGTGACAGGGATCTGAAACAATGTGTAGTGTTAGAGAAATTCTGTTCATGTTTATTTTTACTATGTAAGTTTTTTTTTTCAATTAAGGTCCTCAATTTATAAAAAGTATGACGGTTGTGCCTAATTATATTATTTAAGTCCACTTATTCAAAACCCCTCTCACCTGATTTGTCATCATCTTCTATTTCCCAACTTCGTTCTCGTGTCTTAAAAAGAAAAAAAAAAAACTTTGTTCTCTCGGCGGCGACATCTTTTCTCCCATCTTAATTTTTAGATTGAATATCAATATGAAGTCGATTGTGTAAATTTGGTAATCGACTTAATATTTATATTTCTTAAATTTTCATAGTAATTTAGCTTTTGCGACTCGATTTGATATTATCTTCTGAAAGTGGAAAAAAAAAATTCATATCCATTTTTCATCTTAAATTTCTTTGATAGCAATTTTTTTTTTCGGAGGCGCTGCCTCGAACCCCAAATGTATTTAAACCCCCCTCACAAAAGATCCTGGCCTCGCCACTGATCACACCCATTTGGGCGAAAATACCTATATTCACCGGTTCGGACCGGTGAGTTTTGCAGCATTTTCTCCAACAATCATATCTTTAGGTATCTCCAATTTTACTAAAATTCGAATTATCTTTTCTTGTATTATCTTTCAATTCAGAAATATTTTCTTACATAAATATTCCAATTTCATTATTTTTGTATCTCAAGATATACTTATTTTAGGAAAGGAGACAATTGTCGTTCAACCGTAAAACCTCGAAACTAATGGACAAATATTATACATTTGGCACAACTATTTTCCCTACTCGGCATACACAACTTTCTATCCACTTGTAACATATCGTGGATAACATGGAAAATTCACTAAGTTTTGTTTATAAATGGCAACTATATATCTTTTTTTTTAGTTAATAGTTTGTTTGGCTAAATTTATTTTAAACAACAGATTATAAACTCTTAGGGTGCATTTGGATGGAGGGATTTGGGGGAGGGATTTCAAATCCATAATAACAAATCCCTCGGACTTGTTTGGATTGAGGGATTTGGAGATGGATTTCAAATTCCCACCCCTCCTTTTTAGTTGATTTTGGAGCAATAGTGATGGATTTCAAATGACTCCAAAATTGGAGTCATTTCAAATCCATTCCCCAAATCAAATCCCTCCCCAAATCCCTCCATCCAAATGGACCCTTACGTCTGATAAATTGTTTTAAGAATTGATAAGCTGTAACGTCTTATTTTCATAATTAATGCGTAAAATGTTTGGATAATAAGCTTATAAACTACTCTAAAAAAAAAAAAAAGCTTATAAACTATTTTTACTCATTATAAGATCTCAAATAAAAATACGAGGTTAGTTACTCCTTTAAATAAGATCTTCAAAGCTCTCTAACAACTTATATTTTTTGAATTTTCAAGATCATTTTTAAAAAAATACAAAACATTAGAGCTTCTAAGCTCATAAACATCTTATAAGCTCTTTGTAATAGCTTATAAGCTTAGCCAAACACGCTCTTACACCAAAAAATGTAGGTTCTTATTTCATGTGACGATGAATTATGATGATGTACCACGAATGTAGTGTGAGATACACCCTTTTGGTGTGTCTCAAACCTTATCCTGTTTTCCAAAGTTTCTCCTAATTAGGGATGGCTGATAAGGCGAAAAACGAGACTCTACCATTTATTTTCTATATGCTCATAAAATATTTCCCATGTGAATTAAATGTATGTCCTGTTTTTTTAAAAACAAATTCGTTGCCCTTTGATTATGACCGAGGAGGGCTTGTGCTAATTACGGGTGAAAGTTGGAACATAATTTTCAATTTCCGTAGTGGAGCCAACGTAAACTATGAATAGAGCCACAAAATAACAAAAAATCATTAAATATTGCAGTTTTCTTTTGTTTGTTTTTTTAATAAGGGTAAATTACAAACACCCCCTAGGTATGGTCAAATTACAAAAACACCCCTCTTGTTTGGATAATTACAACCACCCCCTCAACTCCTCAAATTTAGTGGACTCTTCGAGATTATATGGAATATTATCATTTTTGTACCCGTTTTATCCCATTCAAACTCTACATTATGAATCAAGATGATCATAATATGTGATTTTTAGCTTGTATATATCAGTTTGTGGTGCATCGGAAACTGTATTTTTACACAAAACGAGTACAAACTAGAACACATTTCACGGAATCTAGATGATTATGTTGAATTTGGCACCATAAGGGTGGAGGTGTAAGAAAAAATCATAGTTGAGGGGTAGATGTAATTATCCAAACAAGAGGGGTGTTTTTGTAATTTGACCATACCTCAGGGGGTGTTTGTAATTTACCCTTTTAATAATTATGAATGCGTTGGGATCTAATTCCAAATCCCCTAGTATAGTGGTGTTCTTGCCAAATGACCATAATTTAAAAGAGGTGGAGGCAAATTACCCATTTATATAATGTTACTAGAATAATTACTTGGAAAAGATGGGTAAAAAAAATAATTACCCTAAAATAAAAACATAATAATTAAATCACGATGAATGAAAATATTACTTTTGACTCCCTATAAAATATAAAATCTTTGAATTACCCCTACCCGTAAATAAAAAGTTTAATCCAATTATTTCAAGAACTTTTCAATGAAATAGAAATTGTTGTCTAATATTTGACAAATTTGAAATATATGATACAAAGTTGTAAATAAATTTATTTATATAGGCAGACACAATTATTAAATATTACTGTTTCATAATATCTTTTCCTATAAAATTAATTTCATATAGATAGATGGGTTTGGTGGTACAGAGGTCCACAAAACTGATATGATTGGATCCTTCTAAATTTTCTTTTGAGAATTTATTGGTCATTAACTCATTTTATGCACACTTTTGGAATTGTAATAAAAGCACAAGCATAAATGTTGTACAAATCTTCTGGTGAAAATACAGGGGTTCATATATAATTATCTACTAAATACTTCCAATATTATTAATTGTTTTTCGAAATTGTCCAATGAATATAATCAATTTCTGAAATCTGCCGATCTCCATTCGAGTATTTTCCATTATGGAACAATATTTTCCATTACGAATTCCGAATTGCGAATTCCAGAAGTTTTAATTTTTAAATTTTCCAATTTTTTTTAATGGAATTGTGTTTTATATTCCAATATTCGATCGGATTTTAATTTCTGATAATATTTCTAAAAGTTTCGATTTTTTTTTTTCCTTACGAAAATTACACTTATAAATATATATCAATATCATTATGTGTCGTGGATCCTTACGATTTTACATAATATAAATGAAAGAAAATATTTAAAATTTTATTAGGTAGTCGAAACTCGAAACAATCAATTGGTGCAATAATTTGAGGTAGACCAATTTGATAAATGATTCAATTAAAAAACAATAGTACAAGGATCAGAATGTTACACATATTGAAGAAAAAGAGTAGCCATCAAGTGGTAATATCCAATTTATGAAAGTTGAATTAAATCTCAGCTTCCCTTCATTCATGCCATTGCGTACAGCTGCATTTAAAAAAAATGTACCCTACATATATAATTACAACCCCTTTCTCTTCAATCAAATTAATTACCATTTTCTATATACATATATATAACAAAATAAATTGGAATTTAATTTGGTGTTGAACTAGGCATATAGACCTCGATGGCACTTATGAGAAAATTCAATATATTGAAGAACATTCAATTTTTTTTATTTTTTTTTTCCAGTTTCTACAGTTGTCACCTATTATTATTATTTTATTATGTGACGATTCATTTAATTTTTGTTCTGCACTACTTATAAATTGGGATTTAAATGTAGGTTTTTAAAAGCCAATCCCATATGTAGTTAATTTATTGTTGCATTTTCCTATGAATGCTTTTAATGCCCCCATTAAAATTATAAACACCTTAACATTTACTATATATATATTTGTGTTTTTTTTTTTTTTTTAATTTTTTTTTTTGCCAGATCCATTGTATGTAAAAGTCAAAACTCCCAAGTATATATATAAGTTAATTAAATTACTAAATGTCGTCACGGTACACTATCTTATGTGTTGTATACATAGAAGCTTGAATTAACAAATACCACAATCCACTTATAATAAGCAAAAAGAATTGAGAAGAAAAAAAAAAGTCAAATATTGTCGCATCATTAGCCAAGTTTTTCCAATTTATTACAGTAAAGACAACTTGAAAGAAAAAAAAATCAATAAAAATAAGCTCCCACTATTAAATATATTGTTGTAGTGATCATATTCAAAATAGCAAACCAACTGTTTCGAGACCAATTTGTCTCAATTTTTTGTAGAGCCCAAAAACACTAGTGGTACTTCATATGACATCAGCCCATCTCTCTCTCTCTCTCTCTCTCTCTCTCTCTCTCTCTCTCTCTCTCTCTCTCTCTCTCTCTCTCTCTCTCTCTCCCCCACACACACATTTCTTTTCAATTAAATATGTATTGTATGTCTTTTGTTTTTCTTATTCTTAAACGAGACTTGATAGGGGTCAGTTCGACACTAATGGGACGAACTCCCCACATTTAGATTAATGGGATGAAGGCCCAATAAATCACAAGGATCATAGTAGGCCAAGTGCTAGAGCTCAGTGCTAGAGCTCAGTAAGTCGAAAGTTCACCTAACAAAGGTCATACGGCGCTCGATGAACTGAGAGTTCAAGACCATTGACCTTGGCAAATTGTTATTGATATGTTCAATAGGAATAAGAAAGAGAGGTGACGAGCTGACTTCAAGATTATGGGAAGGCTTAATCTGAGAATTTTCTCTATATATAGATTAAGTGATTGAAATATCTCATGCTACAATTGTGTAATCAAGATCAAATCTTATAACAACCGGGCTAGGTTAAGTTTTTTAGCACAATCACAACGTTATTATACAATCAATAACACATCTTATACTTTATCTCGAATTTCTCTCTCTTTGCTATCTTCACGTTTGTAAGCTCTAAATCCAGAGATAGGTGAGCTTTTTCAACGGTCGAATGAGTTAGGTTCGAGGAAAGGTCTTGAGTGTGCAAACTTTGCACCATCAAATCGCAACGTGTGTGGGAAGAAGAGTCAAGTTGACACGTTGAGTTTCTAGATCTGTTCGAGATAGATCTCCTTAATATCTTCGAGAGAAATATCTCAATCTTTAGAACTAACAACGTTAAGAAAAAGTGTTTTCCTCGTTATATTTGTGTACAAAAAACTATCTTCCATGAATTATATTATGCATGCATATATTGTATATGCTAATTTTCAAAGACATACATTTTGACTTGAAGTGTGATAAATATGGCCCATTGGATTTCAGATTCAGTCCAAAACTCAATCTCTTGTTTTGTATTGACACGATCAATCGTGGCCCAATATTGGGTCATATTACTTTTATTCTCAGCTCCAAAATTTATTGGGTCTATATGACATATCGAATTAATCATATCTTTTTTAACTTAATTAAGTTACATATCTAATGTTCATTCGGTTACCGCTATAATGTTCTACTGACTAAATAGTATGGGCTAATAACACATCCGGTTCACAAGATTCACACTTTTTCAAACCCGCTACTAAAATCAAATATCGCTATTAAATGTTACTATTGCATTAAATTAATAGCACCCTAACTAAGTGGTTTAATAAACAATTCATATATAATAAATGAATTTAACAAATTTAATAGAAGATCTAATCTAAGAAACCAAACATGCTACTAACTAAAAAATTAGCCAGTAGGAAGTTAATCCAATCTAATCCAATATAGGTAATCGAACGAGTCCCTAATCTTACTAACAAAACAAGGCTCTCTATAATAATATCTCAGCATTTCTTGCAGCACTTGCACAAATCCATACACTACATATTAGAAGTTAGTACAGTTACAAACTGTAGAAACAAAAACCAGCAACCACAAAATCGATTACAATCAGTCATACATATTAAAGTATCTATAGAACGAGGTCGAAACAGGGGATAAGAGTACGACGAGAAATGGATCTGTATAAGATAAATGCTTTTCGAACAGATAATGGTTTTAAGATTTTTAATTTTTTCATTCGGGGCTGGTTTGAATCGCGGGTAACGGGGTTTGTAATTACAGAACACAAAACCAGCAGACAAAGCAAACAAGAAATAGATTATAAATGAACTCCAATCACACTAGTTTCACTACAACAATACAACGAATCGCATTCGGTTAACCTATTAAACAGATAAACGGGGGTCGGCATAATCGAAACCAAACCTCACATACTAAGTAATTTCCAAGAGTACAACTTCACTAAAACAATAATTCCAGCACAAAATACACATTCAACAATAGAAACCAATCAACACAAGAACAGAGCAAGCAGTACACGCATCGAGCGACACAAATTTCGACAATGTAATTAATTTAAGTTAACATCAATATCAAATTAAACTACTTAATTAGAAACCCAACCAAAGCATGATCTGCATAATTGCATACTCAACCAAAAATCAATCACAATAAAATAAAATAAAAACTTTTTTTTCGAACACATTAATCATTAGTCTCAAATTTCTAAAAAATGCAACACAATTTATAATTCCCCATCAAAACTAAAATTAAAAACCCAAAACAGCATATTAACCTTTAAAAAAAATTAAAAAAAAAAAAAAACTCATCTTTCTCAATACCGCCTAGGGCCGCTACCGCGGCCGTAGTTGACGGGCGGCGCAGCACCGATGGGGCCGTGGTCCTCTCTGAGGACGACACCTGGCAGGTCCTTCATGCCGAGGGACTCCAACAAGTCGACGGTCTCCTGGTCAACCTCGATGCGGTCAACCCTAATGGCGGACTCGTCGGGGACGAAGTCCATGCGGCGCTCGCGCTCCTCCTCCTGGAGCTTGAGGGAGATGCCGCGAACGGGTCCCTTTTGGATCCGCTTCATCAGATGGGTCGAGAATCCGGCGATCTTGTTGCGGAGGCGCTTCGTGGGGATTGTGGATACCTCGTCTAGAATCTTCTTGTTGGTGTGGAAGTCCATCGTCATCTTCGAGTAGTGCCTCTCGATTACCTGGCGGGAGGATTTTTTCACCGTCTTTGTGCGTACGCGACCCATTTTCGCGGTGGTTGCTCTTGTTTTGCGGCGGCGCTGGTTGCTGTGGAGCTGCAGAGATGGGAGTGGTGGGAGCTAGGGCTTCGGAGTGCTGGGATTTGGGAATTTATAATTAGTAGTGGGATATAAGATATTTGCTCTTGAGTACCACTAGGGTTTATTAATTACTAAATCGACCCCGTAAGTTCTATACCCATGGCAAAATGTACCATTTCCTTTTCATAAGATAAATTAGGTCCCTGTGGATCGATATCCGGAACCTTTCTGGCACGGCCACCTCTGACTTATGGCCAAATTACAAGAACCCCCTCCTATTTTACGATTTGGTTCGCGATAAATAACCGAATTACATAAATTTTATGTAAAACCATTAAAAAGAGGAACGTGGTTGTAATTACACAAACAATAAGATTTTTCTTTTTTTAATTTGGCAACCTCACGGTGACCGTAGTTTGCCCTAAATTAGAATATGCAAACCTTTATTAATGACAATTAAGTCCTATTTATACGTGAGATCAAAATTAATCGATGAAATTTAGTGCATATCTTGGGCCTCTAGTGAAGCATAATAAATGTGGGTTGAAATTATATTATTAGGCTTAGGCCCACGAAATTAATCGATTTTGTTTATTATGCTAGTGGCTCGAATTTTACTATTTTAGGATCACCTCATCGGTTGTATAATAATTCTTATAATTTTTTTCTTCAAAATTTCGATTTATATGGGGATTAATTATCACAACCCAATTTAATTTGATTCGATATAAGTAAACAAAAACGTCCGACCCTATGTATACGATGTTTTATTAGATGTTTACACTCGGTGAAATATACTGACTGATTTTAAATCGTAGGTTTACACGTAATAACACACACTTATGTCTATATGTATTTAATATGTAGTTATTTGTATAGATTTATGGTTTAAAATTACTCATTATATTTCATCGAGTGTAATTAGGGTTGTTCATGGGTCGGGTCGGTTGAATATCGGCCGATTATCGGCCCGACCCGACCAACCGACTATTGCAAATATGCAAAACTATTATCGGCCCGACTATTGTGGGTCGGGTAACGGTTGGCAACTGACTTTGTCGGTTGCCGAAAAAGTTCGGTTGCAAATTATCGGCCGATATCGGCCACATTAAAAAAAAAAAATCAGATTTTCAATTTATGAGGAAACAAAATACTATTCTCATTAAGTAATTCTCGAGAAAAATTTCATTTTTTTTTAACTCATAAATAGTATTCTAACAAATATAAAGAATCCCACATATTTATGTTATAGATATATTCTGGCTTGTTTCTTCTCGTTTGGCTTGATCTTTGTTTAATGTGAGATATACAAAAAAAAAAAGAAAAAAAAAAAAAAGAACGAGAATTCTTCCTGGACAATCAATGAGATTCTAATTTTTTGAAAAAAAAAGGTCTGATTCAATGATTCAACTACTTCAAATACAATAACACATTCTAAATATTAGCATCTCCCAAAAACTCAAACATTATTACCCAAAAATTAAATGTAGGGTCAAAATGCTAGAAAAAAAAAATAATATAAAAATAAAAGTCGGTTGGTCGGGTAATATCGGCCAACCGACTTTTCAATATTTCAGAAACCATAACCGACCCGACTATGCATGGGTCGGTTGATATTATCGGCTCGACCAGAACGGGTCGGTTGATGGATAATTATCGGCCGCAATAGTCGGGCCGATAATGGGTCGGTTGTCGTGTAAAACCGACCCATGAACAACCCTAAGTGTAACATCTCATAGACGTGATTATATCTACTATTGTGCCATTGTCATTGGCAATTTGGCATCACCTTATGTGACTTGAGCATCTACAATGAACCGGATGCTTTAGATTTTAGTGGTTCTAAATCATACAACAAAGGGCCAGAGATTGGGTCCATTATAAAAGCTCACCAACCAGCTTTTTTCTTTTTTTTCGGTTCAAGCCCACCAACCAGTCCACTTTTCTCTCTCGGTAGCACACTCCTAAAGAGAGGGCAAAATATAGGATAAGGAAAAAGCAGCGACTATATGCAATAGTAATATTTACTTAGGGTAAGATTAAATTAAATTTTTATATCAAACTAGTAATTGTACCCGTGCGATGCACGGGACAACAAATTACATTGTTTTGATGTTGTAAGAATATAAACAACAAACTAATTGCCACACAGTCAATAGGATGAAGAAGAATATAAGAAACAAAATCTAAAGTCGGCTTACCAAAAGAAGAAGTCTTAGGTAGGGAAGACATAAAATTCAAATGTTGCGGACATTCTGTAAAACGATGTTACAAAATCCGCTAGGGATGAAAATCAGATTTATTTACCCTTTTCTGTAAAAATTGAAAATCAGATTATTATAAATAATATCTAGGAGAATTTGATGAAAATCGATAATAATATTTAAAATAATATTTAGGAGATAAAAATTTGATAAAAAAATCAAAAACTAATATTTAGGAGATAAAAATCTGATAAAAATTGAAAATAAAATTTAAAATAATAGGAAGGAGATAAAAATTTGATAAAAAATCGAAAATAATATTTCAAATAATGTTAATGAGATAAAAGTTGATAAAATATGAAAATAATAATTAGAATAATATTTAGGAGATAAAAATTTGATAAAAATCGAAAATAATGTTTAGGACACAATAATCTGATAAAAAACGAAAATAATATTTAGGAGATAAAAAACTAATAAAAACATGATAAAACTCGAAAAAAATATTTAAAATATTATTTAGGAGATATAAATTTGATAAAATTCGAAAATAATATTTAGGAGATAAAAATCTGCTAAAAGTTGAAAATTATATTTAAAATTATAGTGAGGCGATATAAATTTGATAAAATTAAAAAAATATTATTTATAATAATATTTAGGAGATAAAAATTTGATAAAAATAAAAAATAATATTTAGTAGACAAAAATCTGATAAAAAATAAAAAATAATATTTAAAATAATATTTAGGGGCTACAAATATGATAAAATTCGAAAATAATATTTAAATTAATATTAAGGGGATAAAAATTTGATAAAAATTGAAAACATTTTACAAATATGACATTAGGGTTGCCCTAGCGTTTCTTTCTTTTATATATAAGATATCTAGGAGATAAACGGGTAGGAAAATCGATAATAATAT
>NW_012194995.1:87567-104382 GCF_000504015.1 Erythranthe guttata | reverse complement strand
TAGGGGTTTAGAGAGATAAACTGTTTTTTACTTTGAACGGTAAATAGCACTTATTAGCCCGTAAAGAGCATTTTCTTTCAAAAATCAAAATGCATTAATAATTTTGTGCCATTTTTTTTTTTATTATTATTTCTTTTTCTTGAAGAGAAAATCATTACTGATTCGGGATTCCTCAATTCCTGTCCGGTGTCTTGAATTAATAGTTGTGTTTAGTTAATATTGCACACCGACACCTGAATCAACCTTCAATTTCCTACCTCAAATTGGATATTTAGTGGCGAGTCCAGAAATATGATAGGGTGGGCTTAAATATCCAGGGTTACGGGGATAGCGCGGCCCCGAAAAAAAATTAGGACTTTTTTGTAATAAAATAAAAAAAATAAGGAAAAAAAGAAGAAAAAAAAGGGGTTTTTTTGGCATAATTTTGAATTTTAGATGGACTAATTAATAATAATTGGGCCTTTTTTTGCATTAATTTGGATTTTAAGTGAGCTAATTAGAAAATATTGGGTGAGCTTAATAGATATATAGGCAGGGCCGTTCCTGAGAATTCGGGGGCCCTAGGCGAGATTTAAACAACAAATTAAAACGGGCCCCCTATTTGATAAATCAATTTTATTAAAGGGTGTTCGGAATTAAATATACTAAAAACATACAAATAATGTTTTCTAAAAATGATGAAATGAAAAATTACGGGGGCTCGGGGACAATGCCCCCGAAATATTTTTTGAAAAGTATGAATATAAAATAACTTTAAATATGGAAAAAAAAATCAAAATTAACAGGATGATTTGTTGGTTCACTTCCTCCCGTGACGTATAATCTTTATAGCAAACAGACGTCATAAATATTTATAACACTTAAATGCACTAATGAATATTGATTCTAATTTTAGGAATAAAAATAATTAATTAAGGCATTATAAATTTAATATTTAGGGGCACCAGGATTAAGAAATATGTAAAAATATCTATTTATCATTTATTTTAGAACTGATGTTTCAAAATATTATATATAATAAATTTAAAAAAAAATAAGTGTGTAATATATAAAGTGTATATAAAATAATTTGAGGGGCCTAAATTTTCGTAAAAATCTGGGGGCCCTAGGCGACCGCCTACTTCGTCTCTCCTCAAAACCGGCCCTGTATATAGGTATTATATATGGGGAAAAAATGTAATTTAAGGGTGGGCTTGAGTCCACCCTCCCGACTCGCCCCTATCGACATTGTTTCGAATTTTGGATGTAACAAATTAATTAATTTAGACTTTTTGTGTACGTACTTAGTAACATAACGTTCTATTGTATTTCATCCATACTCTGTAAATCAAATTAATAAACTAAGGTCCCGTTTGGTTGTCAAGATAAACCATGATTAACTAAATAGTTGGACTTAATTTGATGTTTGGTATCCTCAATAAATTGCCGGGTCGACCCGCCAAAATTATATAATCATGGCTTATCTTACCTTTTAATGAGTTTTTTTTGTTGGACATTTCAAGCTCCAATAAAATAATTGAGTCTCATTAGATTATTTAATCTTATCTTGAGTAATCTTATCTTGTCAACTAAATAGGGCCTAATGTTATTAAATACAGATTAATCACTATATACCTAGATACATATGCAACTAAATACATGATTTCAAAATAGTGATTTCATGTTTGGATCATATTTTATGTTTACATACCTTCTGATTACGCATGTCTATTGATAAATAATATATTTATTTATAATTTAATCATAGGATAACTAAATTAGTATTTTTGTTGTTAATTTAGCATGCATATTAGTTGCATGCATATTAGAAAACAGAAGCAGTCACATTAAGTCTCAGAAATATTCGTATTAAGTGGAAATAATTATTAATTTATTAATATAAAAAAAATAAAAAATACAAAGTGACGTGGAAAAGGAAAATCTGACGTGGAAAATATAAATATATTAATTATCAATTGAGAAAAAGCTCTTGATCACCCTACTGTAAGTCTGGTTAGTGGTGCTGTAACCTCCATCAATCACAAGATTCAGGCCGCTCACGAACTTCGACTCGTCGCCGCTCAGATACAAGGCCGCCGCCGCCACGTCATCCTCCGTCGGGACCACCCCCTTCAAGGTTGCGGCGGCGCGCAAGATATCGTTCACCACCGCCTTGTCCACCCCCATGGAACTCGTCAGCAGCGGCGTCGCCACCGCGCCGGGAGAAATGCAGTTCACCCTGATCCCGTGCTCGCCCAGCTCCACGCACAGGTTCCTCATCATCCCCACCACCGCGTGCTTCGACACCGCGTACGGGTGCGGCGACTCGCCGGCGACGACGGAGGCGTTGCTGGAGGTGAAAAGCACCACCCCCTTCCCCGCCGGGATCATCACCCTCGCCGCGTGCTTGGCGCCGAGGAATGCGCCGTAGACGTTGACCTCGAAGACCCGCTTGAAGTTGTCGTTGTCGGCGTCGGCGACGGCGAAGTCGAGTTTCCCCGGGATGCCGGCGTTGTTGAACATGACGTCCAGGCCGCCGTACTTGGAGACGGCGAAGTCGACGGCGGCGCTGACGTCGGCGTCGCTGGTGACGTCGCAGTGGACGTAGGAGATCTGGTCGGGGAGATTGATTTCCCGGCAGAGAGATTGTCCCCTGTCGTCTTGCACGTCGGCGATCACCACTTTGGCGCCGTGGAGGACGAACAGCCGCGCCGTGGCTTCCCCGAAGCCGCTCGCGCCGCCGGTTATGATTGCAACTTTGCCTTGTAATCTGCGATTAAAAGAAAAAAAATAAATACGATTTGCTGACTTGGAATAAAATTTTAGTTATTAATAATAAAAAAAGATTAGACCAATAGGGTTGATTTATCAAACCTTCTTGGAATGGGAGCTTCATTGGATGAACCGTTCATTTCTATTTTTCTCTCCTTTTCTTTTCTTTTTTTCCTTTTCCCTTTTGATGTTTTATTTTATTTTTGTCAACTTGTACATGGAAGATATTTATAGAGACCAAAAACCCGGTTTGATATTACACATAGTTATTTACATCGAGTCACACACATGTTTAAGTGTATTCACTAAATAGTTATATAATTAAATTTACGGTTCAAATCCATCCAATATAAATAATAAGGTGCATGTAGTATTTAACTTTTGAGGAGAAAAAAACAATACAGATCGAATCAGAATTAATAATTTTGGGGAAAAAAGTATTTAAATAAAGAAATTTTGTTCTAATTTTTTTGGGAGGAAATGGAAAATTAGATATTCAAAAATTGGAATGATTGTTTGAAGTTTTTTATTTTAACAATGAAAAAAAAATCCAATTTGATTTAGAGGCAACATAAAATGCATAATGATATTAATATTCCACAAGTGCAATTTTCGAAGAAGAAAGTAAAATTTGCAGGTTTATTTCTATAAATTAAATGGTGTCGTAAATCATAAATTCATTTATATTACAATTCCTAACCAAAAAGATTAGCAGAAAAAGAAAAATCAGAAATCACAATTGTGTTCTTTCTATCCCTAATTATAAATTATGGGTCTCCATTCTAGGAACAAAATAAAATAACGATACGGGATTGATTAATGTACACATGGTCTCCAATTCAATTAATATCATGAACTGTTTTTTAAGTTTGAAATGGACACCCATGTGACCAGTTTTATGTAGGGTTAGGGGTGAAAATTGGAATGGAATTTTCGAATTCCATCGATTCGAAAATATTCTAATGTGGAACCATACTTTTTATTGCGATTTCTAATGTTTCGATTTTTTGAATTTATTGGGAATTTAATTGGAATGGTATATAAAATTACTGGAAATTTCGATGACCGACCCGATTTTAGTTTCGAATATTTCTATAGTTTTTTTTAAATATAATATAATTTTATGATATATTTTATAATTTCATAATATAACTTATGTTATATTTTATATGAAAGATATCGAATGGTCAAGTATATTAAAACATTAGCAAATATTAATTGGTATCAGAAACTTTACGTTGCATTTTTTCTTATAACAAAATTTATGTTTCATTTTATTGTTCACACATGTGTTTTTATTTATTGTTTTTTGTCGGACTCTCTTTTCAATTTTCTTGCAATTTTCTCCAAATATCAAAAAAGATAGAAAAGTATTTTAAGAAATTTCACTCTATTCGAATTTGGAACAAGAGATTCTAAACTAATGTAATTTTCGAAAATTTCGAAATTCCACCGATTTTGAGGTATTCAACACACTATCTATCCCAAAATACAAGTAAATTGTAGTCGTTTTGATCCCAAATATTCACTTTGAGTTATATGTATACTACCACAAAAGTATAGTTGAGTCATGAGTGAAATTGGACAGTGGATTAATTAAAGAAAATAATTGGTTATAGTTATTTATGCTAAATCGGATTAGCTACCAACTCATTGTTGATCTTTTGATTAGTTCGGTTACACCTTTTTTTTGAAGGATGATAGTTACTGATTATAAAATTAAATCTCATAACACAACACTAACTTATGTGGATTAATCATGTTAAAGGCGTTGGAAAAAAATATTTTAGAAGAATAATTTGGAAACTAAAGTGATGATTGTTTGGTTTTTAGTCAAGACATTTCTAATTGTATAACATTTAAATCTTTTTATTGTAGCAGTCAAATGTTTAGAGAATATAGACTTTTGAAGAAAAAGAATATTTTTGGATACCACATGTCATTTTTTTTTTTAAATCTTAACAAACACGGATTCATTTCGAAGAGAATAAAAATAAGATAGAAAACAATTCAAACATTATCATAATACATAAAACATACTAATAAGAGTGAAAAATAAAATAAAAAAACACATTAGAAAGTCAAAAGAAGTAAAAGGCCATTAAATCACACACTGTTCCAACTAACTTTGTAAAATGGGTTGGCATTCGGTTACATCCACTTAAATAATGAATACCACATGTCATAGCAAAAGGAAAAATAAGTAGCATGTGTTTTTTCATTTTTGGGTAGTATATAATATCCACATTTTTTTTCATATAATTTATAATAACCACAACTTGTTTGGGAGTTAGGTGTTACACTTGCACCTGATTATTTATCGTGAGTAGATTTTAATTGTAGATTTCATTAAATAAAAATTTACTAAGCACACATATACATGAGTATATGTAATTATCTATTATTTAATCAGATCTACCGTTAAAATCAACTAAATGTAAACAACCAAGTGTAGCATCTAATTATCCAAGTTGTTTGTGACGAAATTGACAGGTCAATGTATTTATTAATAATCAAGATAAGGTGAATTGATTGGCTTGAATGATCCCACCACTGTCTTTTATTTATTTTTATTTATTTAAGAAAGTAGAAATAATTAGATCTGCATTGAGATGATTTTTTTGGATTTGAGCATTAAGTTTGCTTTGACGGATAAAATAGTCAATCTTAGTCAAATGTTCAAGATTTCAATCATAAGAAACAAAAAAGACTCAAATGTTAATAAAAAATTATAAAATTATATTTCCTCTCTGAACTATTTTATTTTATTTTTTATTTATTTTGTTGTGTGTTTCCAATTTGCAAAATGTATATATGCAACTTAAAATGTAAAAGATATCTATCTAATGTCTCTCTTATCATTAGGCCAAAACAGCTCACTGGCGACGTTTTTTTTGACGACGATTTAGATATAATCGCAACCTTGCGACGAATTATATTAAAAAAACGTCGCCAACTGTCGAAAAACAAGATTTCGGTGGAAATCTCGCGACGATAATATGAATCGTCGCCAATTGGCGACTATATTCCACAAAACGTCGCAAACGGAGAAAAAAAAGTCCTCTCTTAACGACGTATTTATATAAACGACGCACAAATTTTTCTTTTTGCAATTTATTTTTTTACATTCGCGATGAATATGACGTATACGTCGCTAGGGCAATTGTCAAAAAAAAAATATTTTATTGGGTTTGCGACAAATTTGTAAAAACGTAGCGTACTAAAGTGGAAATATTAAATAATGTTTATTCGTCGCGACGAAAGTGTACTAAACGTTGCTAGTAAAAAAATTTGTTTAAAAAATTATAATTATTATTTGCGACTATAGTGTATTAATCGTCGCCAAAATAATTATTGGAAAAAAAATAAACGTCGCAAAGCTATTTTTTAATTTTGTTGTGTGCGACGAAAAAGGTGAAAAACGTCGCTAAGAGATTCGTTAAAGTTGAGTTCGCTACGATTTGTTATAAATCGTCGCAAATAATTTAATTAGAGTACAAACCCTAATTCGATTTCCCCAATTTTCTCTAACCCGTTTCTTTCTCTCTTTCAATCTCTCCGTCGGCGCCTCCCCCTCCGTCTGCCATCTGCCGGTGCCACCCCCTCCGCCGGCGCCTCCACCTCCACGTCCGCCGCCGCCGTCGGCCCTTTTCAATCCCCCTCCGATCCGTCTTGCTCGTCCGCCGTTCACCGCAACTCTCTGCCCAACTCTCCGCCCAACATCCGGCAAGCTCTATACGGCGGCGCCGCCACCTCCCTTCTCCCTACGGCCTCGTTGATCTGTAGCTAGCCTTACTTTCCTCGTCTCTACCTAACTCTCAATCAACAACCACAAAAAGATAACTTTGATGCCCTAATTTTTTTTCATTGATTTGAAATTCTAATAAAATTGATTTCAAGCAAATATCAGATTGATGAAATTAGGGCACTCGATAGGCAAATATCAGATTGATGATATTAAAAAAAAATTGTCATGTCAAGTATTGCAAGCATTCTACGTTGAGGATCCGCAAGATAAACCATGGATGGTTCCTATTGTTATTAAACCAAGGGACAACTTTGCCTTGAGTCCTGATGATTCTACTTCAGTTGAAGATGAATGCTATGAGATACTTCCTATAAACCATGACATAAATGTTATAGATGATATGGAAGAGTGAGGGATTATTTTGTTGATCAAATGTTAGTTGATTGTAATTTACTTGTAATATACTTTTGTTTATGTGATCATTTTATTTTTTTATTATAATTTACTTGTTATATAAATTATGTCATATTTATTGTCATATATCATGCATGTCATAAGTATTGTGTTTATTTTATTTTTGTCTATGTATATCTTATTTCTTTTCTCAGGCGAGCGATGTCGGAGGAAGATATTTCTGTTGATCATATAGGTACCGAGTCTACAGGTACTGATGTGGTTGATTTGGAGTTTGACGACAAGGGTATTCCCGTTGCACCTGGGAGGTACAAGTTGGCGGTGGCTATTAGTAACGAGGATACGCATTGGGATAATTTTGATCCATGTATTTCTTGGCCTAACCACAAAAACATGGGCCATGTCGAGGGATTGTGGAAAGCGTTTAAGGTATTTGTATGTAATTTTTATTTTATTTAAGTTATTTAATTTTTTGTTTCATTTCAATTGTATATTTTTTATATTTTATTTAGGAAACTTGGAAACTTCCTGAAAATGAGGCTACAAAAAAATGGTTCAATGAGACAGCTAACGATCGTTGGAAAGATGCGAAAACTAAACGATTGAAGGCAGTCTTTGATAGAGCTCCAGACCTTGCCACGGCTAAGGCAAATTGTCCAAATAGGATTAGTGTTCAAACTTGGGAGAAACTATGTGATCAATTTCATTCTATTTCCACTCCTGGTGTTGATGGGAAGGTAAATTATATATATTTAATTTATGGATCATGTTTAAATATATTAAAGAGTTTTAATTTTTTGTGTTATTGTTCACAGTCCAAATCAACCAAATGCAAGGACTCGCGAAAGAAAGTCCCGACAGACCACCATTGGGGTCGAACAAGTATCAATAGTTGGTCCCACAATCATGTAAGTAATTTGATCTATAATTTTAATTTATTTAAGTTTAAAATAGATACTTACTTTATAATATTTTAATATAGTTTAAAAAATTGGGCCCTACGGTGTTTGATACGTATAAGAAAGCATATATGGGCATTGATGTACTGAGGGAAACCGGGCCAACTATTAGTGAGCAAGGAGATACAGAAGAACCGTATAATGGGATAGCAACTCCTGAACAACTTCGCATTTCGGTAAGTGTAATGCAATTTTATTCTTCAATTGGTTGTATGTTAATTATTTATGTTTATTGTTGTCGCATGTTTATCATATGTAAATTATTTGATATGTTAAATTAGTACGTAGTTGAGATATGTGGATATGAATATTTGTTTTAAATAATGTTAAGTTGTTGTATACATGGATGGTTTTTTTAGGGATGTTCATTTATTAGTTGTTATGCTGTCGAAATTTTTGCTAAACAATTGTACTTAATCATTTTCAGGCTGATTTGGAACGAGTGTACGATGAGACAATTCGTGATGGAAGTGACGAAAGCACGGCCAACTCAATTGCGATAGAAAAAGTGCTTGGAAAAAGCAAAGGGCTTGGAATTAAGATTGCAACCACCACAAAGAGTTAAAAGTCGAGATTTTCTTCAATTCCGCCGGAAGTGCAAATGGAAATGAATTCAATGAAAGAGCAATTAATGCAACTTAAAGATGAAAAAATGGAAAGATTGGAAGCGGAATTGAAAGAAACCCGAGAATTTGTGAACACCTTGGTCCGCCGTTTTGGACTACGACATCGACATCGACTCCTTCCAATGATGGTGGAGTATAAAAAGGGATGGATTTTGTTTGGTTTTTGAATTAAAGTTTGAAACACTACATTATATGCTTTTAAGTTTTTATGTACTTTTTTAATTTCTGTTTTGTGCTACCTTGACACGATCTTAATCCGTATAATTGGTTTTAATATTTTCGATATAAGTGTATTTTTTTTTGTACAACTGCAAAATACAGGTTGAATTTCTTAATTGGAAAAATAAATAAACCAGAAATTATATTAAAAAAAAAAAAACCTAGCGACGAATAAATAAAACAAATCGTCGCAAATAAATCGTGGGCCGTGCGACGAAAACGGCTATCAGTCGCAAACATTTTTCGCAAACGTAGCGATGAAACCTTCACAAAACGTCGCTTAATATAGCGACGAAAACGTAATTCGTCGCAAAGGGTTGCGACTTATTATTTGTTCGTCGCAACTGGTAAGCGACGGAAGTATAGGATCCGTCGCGAATATTAAAAAAACATTTTTTCCAGAAAGTACGAATGTTGCGACGAGTTATGAAATTCGTCGCCAAGCTTTGCGTCGCAAATGACTTTTCGTCGCAAACCTTGCGACGGGGCGTTTGGCGACGTTTTGTGTAGGATTTGGCGACGAAAAAAATTCATCGCCAACAGTAAAAATCGTCGCCAAATATACATTTTCGTCGCCAAATTTCGTCGCCAGTCGACCATTTTGGCCTAGGATTAAGAACAACCAGTTTTACGAGAAAATAAAAATAAAGGTCACACTCGCAGCTCTCTCAACTCACAATACCTATTCTTTCTTCTTTAAGAACTTAATGTGGGTCGGTCCAACGCAATGGCCTCGAACATATGGGTCGAGCATTTGACTCATGGATGTGGGCCTAAGCTCGGACCAAATGTTAAGCCCACTCAGGTCGGGGAACCTTAGATATAGCTTAGTTAGGAATCTACGGAATCCCTAGACTTGCGGAGCACGCCTTACAAATAAGGAACGAGAATCCCACTCAAGATCGGCTCTAAAACCCTAGGGTCCCGTTTGGTTTATATTATTATATATATATATATATATATATATATATATATATATATATATATTGGATGCATGCGGCTCCAATGCATCCATCCAACATATATACAAATAACACCAAATTACATGTCTTCTTCCAGCAATTATCTTTCAAACCTTAATTCCGACGGAGGCATCTGATCTTCCTCAAAGATCTTCAGTAGTGGTCTAAAAGATATAGTTATTGACGGAAACTTTGACCGCGTACAAATTTACGTCACCCGAACTCTAAAAGAAATCCACTTTCAATTTTTTGTTCAACACTAAAATAGAATAGTGTTAAATTTATGTAGTAGTTGATTTATGTGTTTTATTTACATTTCTTTATGATCCTACGAATAAAAAGAATACCCCATATTTATAGGGTACAAAATGAGTGTTTTAGGGCAGAAATCAGAGACGGATCGAATCGGAATAACATATTTCTCAAAAGTGAAATGTGTAATGTGTACTTTCATATATTTCTGAACAAAACAATACAAATTATGATATTTAATAAAAATAATAAGGAAAAAAATGATCAAATAAAAAAAAAAAAAGATAAAAAAAAAAAAAAGAATATTGTCATGATTTAGGAGCTTTAGTTTGAGTGATTATCCAGTTACATAGATGATAAATCTGAGCTAAGAAAGTCGGCTCAATTCGGCAAGAAACCCTAAACCCCTCACAAAATGGTGTTTGATCACTCTGCACTCAAGTATATATTTCCGACGATTGACGCTCTTTCTTGCACTGAAGTCACTATCGATAAATAGTGAACTTCCTCGCGAAGCAACGTAACTCTAGAAGGTTCCACCAATGAAATCAGCTCATGAATAACCATATATCACTGAATGCTGAGGTGTGTATGCTTTATGAGCCGGCAAACGACAACTTATATTCCCATGTGCCTATCACGTGCATTGTGCATTCATATATAGTGGATATAAATGTGTTAATGCAGATATTAAGAACCATGTTACAACAAATATAGAAGAATAAATTTAATTTTAATTTGTTGGAAATTTCTTATCATCCCCTTATCTCGTCCATTTACTCAATTTATAATGAGTTACAAATAGTAGCACACCCTATGAAGTACTCCATTACCAACATTATGAACGTGCAATTAAACATGGAAATTAAAGCAATTACTAACATAACTTCTTCTTAAGCAAGTGATTAATCAATTGATGAAGAGGCGACGGAGGCGGAATTGTGCGGGGGGCAAGCTTTTCCGATGAAGGCGGAATTGTAGCACCCTCAAAACGACGTTTTTGTTGTTTTAGGAAAGTTTTCAATAATTTATAGAAAATTCGGATCTGAAATCCGAGAATTGGTCCAATTTGCAGTATTCTATTAGATTTAGGCGTTATTTCGTTTTTGCTTTTTTTCTTTGTAATATTCCGTTTCCCTAGTTTAATTAGGATTTTTCAGCTTTGATTAGTGTAAATAGTTGTTATAGGGTTTATTTTTCAGCATCGTTTATTATCAATAAAACTTCTAAAATTTCTCTCAATTTTCTGGTGGAATCCAAAGCTTTTGAGTTATTTCGAATTAATTCGTCGTAATTAATTATTTACCGTGCTCCGTTCTGCGTCATCAATCCTATTAAATCTAACTCATTAATCCAACTAACTTATTCGACTAATTTATGAATTATAGCACGTACCAAACACGCTTGTGTAGGTTTTTCGAAAAAGTATAATAAAAATCAAAATGAAGATAATAATTATATTTTGTTAGAATATACTTCATATGTTCCATAATAACTGTCTATTTTTAAAAATATTTTTGTTTCATATTATCTGCCACTTCAGAATTCCAAAACTGCATTAATTGTATTTTTCCAGTTTTAACCTTATTAATGAAACTCTATATTAATTTTCTCTTACAAATCATTAAACAATAAAGGTTGTTTTAGTTATTTTTATATGATTTTTCTAAAATCAAGATATATTTATTGAGTTTCTTAATCTTTATGAAAAGTGAAAAGTTGCAATTATATATTAACCAAGACCGAATTTTTATCAAGAGTATTATTTAGCAACGGAGGGAGTATATGTTAAATTTATCAAGATATATATTAACCAAGACCGAATTTTTATTTAAAGTTCGTATTATTTCTTATAGTACATCCAAATATCCAATAGGAGCAGATCACAAATGTGATTAATTAACAACACAATTTAATTAATTAATTAACGAGGTGCATTACGTACATTGGAAAGAGTGGGATTAACCACACTATACCCTCCGTCCACAACAAAGTTCACCCCGCTAACGTACGCCGCCTCGTCACTGGCCAAATACAGCGCCGCCTTGGCCACATCCTCCGCCGTGAGAATCTTCCCCTTCAGATTCCCCACGTGTCCCATCATCTTCTCAAACATGTCCGCCGTCTTTCCGTCGTGCGCGGCGGAACCGGTCAGCACGCCGAACGGCGACACACAGTTCACCCTAATCCCATGCAACCCCATCTCCACCGCCAGCCCCTTCGTCAGCCCCACTATCCCGAACTTCGACGCCGTGTACGAGTACGGCGCGATCCCGGCGACCTCCGTGCACGCGCTCGCCGTGAAGAGTATGCATCCCTTTCTGTTCGGCACCATCACCCTGGCGGCGTGTTTGGCCACCAGCAAGCCGCCGACCAGGTTGACACGGAGGATCCGCTCGATTTTTTCCTTGTCGGCGTCCAGGATGCTCTGGAAATCGTCGCCGTTGATTACGCCGGCGTTGCTGTACATGATGTCCAGGTGGCCGAGTTCGGCCACGGCCGAGTCGACCAGGTGGGTGATTTGATCCTCGTCTGTGACGTCACAGTGGGTGTAGATGGCGTCGTTTCCTAGTTTGTGGGCCAGGGCTCGGCCTAGGTCATCTTGGATGTCGGCGATGACGACTCTTGCACCATGCAGGTGGAAGAGCGCCGCCGTGCTGGCGCCTATGCCGCTAGCTCCGCCTGTCACGATTGCCACCTTCCCCTCCAACCTAGCCAGAAAATATTATTATTATTACTAATCTTCTTTTTTTTTTGGAGTCCAGAAAATATTATGGGAACGAGATCGAATAAATTAATTATTTCGCTTAAATAATAATTTCTTTCGGTCCTGACTCGGTAAAACATACTAAATTATTAGTTCAATAAATTAACATTTCATTAGATTAATAGAATTTTGCTATAGTCCCGAATGTATTAATTTATAAAAGGTTTAACTATATACAAATTAAAGAGAAGACAACTGAGATTAATTAATTAAATAAATTAAAAGAAGCATGTAAAATATTTAAACTTGATTACCATTTTGGAATTGAAGAACATAATGTATTAATTATAGAGGTTTAACGTATTGTATGCAAATCAAAGAGAAGGCTACTGAAATTAATTAATTCAATAAACTAAAAGAAGCATGTAAAATATTTAAAATTAATTACCGTTTAGGGATTGAAGAAACGAAGTTTGCCATGAATACACTGGTATGTGTGTGAAGAAATGGGAAGAAGAAAGAAGAACAAAATATATAAACATTGGGATATTTTGTAAGTTCTCTATTAATATATAGAGAATTAACAAAATAAATAAAGTCGGCCCCTAACTGTCGAGGCTTATGTCAACGGTAGGTAAATTAAGGCCATATTCATTATTTAAATTATGTTTGGTTTTATTTATTTATTATTTTTTGACAAGTAGAACGAGCAATATGTTTAAACAAGAAAATTGGATGCCATCCATTCAATGAATAACATGACATAAGGAAATAAGAGCATCAATAATGTGATATACCCCTCTCCGCAAATAACCAAGGTTGTAAAAGGAGAGAATCGTTATTGATTCAACCAAATAAGCTGATGGATCTCCCGGATCCGAATATGTTGGTGGATCTTCTGGATTCTGCAAATAAGAACACAGACAAGGAAAACCGGACTGAGGCCGGAGTTAGCACTCCGACAGTCAAGTCAGTATATTTCTGGTTTTAAGAGATTTTGAAGAATAGGTTATATGTTTTTTAATTATATAAAAAACAGGATAATCCTCAGTTGAATTAATCCTTACTATTTATAGGAAGAGCTCTTGAGAACGGATTCCAAACACGGACTCCACTCCTCTTTTAGATGTCACTTCTAATGACTATTAAATTAAACTTACCTGTCCCCTTGATGAACAGTTTATGAATAGTGTTGTGAGCTGCTTATTCCCTAGACTGCATATTCTCTGACATCTTTTGACATTTGAGGAGAGGGGCATTAAATGTAGGACGATTGTCTCAGATATCCTAGACCATATCTTGCAAATCTCCCCTTTGCCCTCTCGCTACTGAGAGAGCAACTCACCTCTCGTCCCCGAGATCGACTCTCAATTAGGTTTCCTAGATAGGCCCAGAATAATGATTTACCGAATCACCCAGTCTGTATATTCTCTGCTATTCCTGACACTTGAGAAGACACGCATTAAATTACGTCGGCGGTGTTGCTCTTCTTTTTAGATAATACTCCTTGCTCTCGCCCTCTTTTTGGGCGAGCGTGAATTCCCCTTCCTCTCGCCTTGGAGTGGATTCTCGTAGGCTTCCCAATAATTGGGCCACTATTGGGCCTTCTTTCAATGGGCCGAGATAGTAAATTTTTACCGAATCAGTTATTCAGTCGGTTAGGCACCGCCCGCGTTTAATCGATATGGCTGTGTTTAATCAGCGATAAATCGGCTTTTCTAAATTTAATGTAATATAATTTTAGATACTATTAGTAAATACTCAAAACATACATAAAGAAGTATTTAAACATGATTATATCGCCACATTAATTATATTTCATAATCACATAACAAAATTTTAATAACAATAAGATCATAATATAATAAAAATCCATACAAAATAAAATAAAACAAAATCTTTTGCAACTAAAATTATGCTTGAACATTATAAGTATACATATCACTAGGTCCATTAAAAATAAAAATTAACATTAAGAAAGTAAAACAAAGCATAAACTCATTTTTTTTATTAAAATCTGAACTTTATTTTTTATTAAAAAAATAAAATAAAAAGAGAAAAAAAAAATCCAATTATTTCTTGGTAATTTGAGGAACTTATTACAGCCACAAAACATCCCAATTTACCCAAACAATATAACATTATATATGTAATATGATGATGCTTTATTTGCAGTATAAACAAGCGCCGGTGCATATTAAGTTTTGTAGTGGTGAATAATTATCTACGATCGTTAACTATTATTTAGTTATGAAAGTTGGCAACTTTCACAAGACCTGCAAGACAGGGCAAATTGCTGAGGCAATTATGATAGTTGTACCTCTATTTTCGACTGCATTTACTTTACGTTAGTCGAGAATTATTTAATGCTTTATTATTTCATTTCCAAATTTGAAAATGTAATTAATACATTACTTAAACTTCTATATATTAATACAGTCGGAATTAACAAAATTTTATTAAATTTACGAAATATAATTTAGTAAGTTTATACTCAGTTGAGACCAAAATAAGTTATTATTTAAACGATGTTATTAATATTTTAGTGTAATTACAAGATGACTGAAAAATCATTAAAAATATGTTAAAAGATTTTTTTCACATTTGGCTCGCATGTTAAAATGGTGAGATTTAAGTGGATTTTCTTTTCACATTAGAAAACACGTCGTTTAAAATAGCGTTTTCACTTATGTGTCGTCAATCTAATTAAGAAAGTTGAAATAGTGTTACATCATAAGTTATAGGGAAAATTACAGCACCCCCTGAGGTAAGGTTAAATTACGAATAAAACTCTTATGTTTGGGTAATTACAAACACCATAACTATAAGTATTCTTACACATATATCCATCCTTACATTGTCGAATTCGACATAATCTTCTAAATTCCGTAAAATGTTCTCTATTTTATACAAATTCACCCAGATGTCCATGAATGTTATTCGTCTGAAGTAGTAACGGGAAACCTACTTATACGTTGACACACAATTGCGTCTATAGCGGTTGTGGAATGAGGATGTTACAAATTAAGAGAAAGAGATCTAGTTATAATTTGATGAGATGAATAGAACACAGCCCCATGGTGCGTGGGCTTATGTGTTTTGAGTCCATTATATTATAGGCCTGTATATGTTATAAAAGTTGGTTCGAAATTTTATTTTGAAATCAAGTTTCATTTTAAATTTGCATATTTTTATATGGCCCAAGTTGATTGTGCATATATAAGGAATAAGAAAATGCAAAGAGATACTAGCTAATTGCTACTTTAAATTTCAGAAGTGATCCAATTATCCAATTCCCTCTAGTTTCTTTAGAACAGAAAAAGAGTAGACAATTCATTAGTAAAATATGGTTTCACTTGAAATTGAACATAAACTCATACATGTTTTTAAAATCGGACCAGACACAAAATCGAACAGGTAGTTGGGTCACGGTTGGACCGTTCCAACTTTCCACGACCACGAACTCACCATTTCGGACGAAAATGTGGGGTTCTAGGCCGGTTTCCTGTTTTATCTGGGTTTTTGATTGAACCGTAATTTTTCCCTAGTAAATTCGGTTTTCAATGTGAACCACACCATTAACGTGGCGGTTCGCGGTTTGACCGCTCGGTTCACTCCGGTTCTCTCTCTCACCAAGTATAGTATTAATGTTGTATATCTTATTTCCTTATAATAATAAAATAAAATAAAAAAAAACTAAAATTTAAAGTTAATGTTTACTTGTGAAATAATGAAGGTTTAATTAATATTTCTCCTCACCGTTAATAAAAATCCAAGGCAGTAAAAACTAAAAAGTTGAACACAACGATAATTGGGAATATAATATAATATATCAAGAAGAAGAGTCTGTAGGATAGTTGAAAATTTTCATGGCGGAATTAACAATGCCGAATCCGCCATCGATGAACAAATTCTGCCCGCTCACGTACCTCGCCTCGTCACTCGCCAGATAAAGCGCGGCGTTCGCCACGTCATCAGCCTTCAGCGTCACCCCTTTCAGATTCGCCATCGAATTCATCGCCTGCTCCAGCCCTTCGTCGTCGAGCCCTAGGAACTTCGTCGACAGCGGCGTCGCCAGCGCGTACGGCGACACGCAGTTCACCCTGATCCCGAACTGCCCCAGCTCCACCGCCAGGTTCCTCGTCAGCCCCAGCACGCCGTGCTTCGAGCACGCGTA
>NW_012194995.1:0-87467 GCF_000504015.1 Erythranthe guttata | reverse complement strand
GCCGTGCTTCGAGCACGCGTACGCGTGCGACGCCGCGCCGCCGATCCCGGAGGAGAGGCTCGCCGTCGAGATGATTGAGCCGCCGCGGGCGGCGGGGACCATGACCCTGGCGGCGTGCTTCATCCCGAGGAAGACGCCGGTGAGGTTGACGCGGAGGACGCGCTCGAAGTCGGATTTTTTGTTGTCGGCGATTCGGGGCTTCGGGTCGTCTAGGGTTCCGGCGTTGTTGAACATGATGTCGAGCTTGCCGTAGGCGGCGACGGCTTCGTCCACGGCGTTGCTGACGTGGTCCTCGTCGGTGACGTCACAGTGGACGTAGGTTGAGTTCGTGGGGCCCAGGGCGTTGACCACGGAGCGGCCGAGGTCGTCTTGGATGTCGGCGATGACTACTTTAGCGCCGTGTTTGGTGAATAGCTTCGCCGTGCATTCTCCGATCCCGCTGGCCCCACCTGTTATCAGTGCTACTTTCCCTTCTAGCCTATATCAATATTAACTAAAATTATATATTTTCCCAAATTAAAAGAAATAAAATCAGTTACCAATTATTAATTTTTAATTTTGGAAATTTGTATTTAAAATAGGTTTTCTTTTTTCGTTTTAAAATTTGTTATTTCTTTTTTCTTCCAAAATCACAACTAATTTGTTTTTTCAACAATTGTTTATATTATTTGATTGATAAAACAAAAAAAAAAAGGGTTTAATTAAGAAAAGTAAATTAAAATATTGCTTTAATTTTTAAAATATTTTCCAAACAAAAAGAAAATATAATCCCAAAATGCATAAGGAGGTGTTAGCAAAAGCTTTTAGAAACAGCTTCTGAGCTTTTTAGAGCTCATAATTTGTTGTAAGTTGTTTGTAAAATCAGCTTTTGTTTTTATACTCTACAAATAACCTGCTTTAATTAAGCTATTTTTTAGAAGCATCTCTACACTTGCTTTCCAATTAAAGTTGACTCTTCGTATATTTACAAACAACCCCAATTTTTACAAATAAACACTTAATATTCATTTAACGCACAATCACTAACTTTTACTTAATTTTTTTAATAAGCTTTTGCAAACACCACCTAAGAAGCGGAGATTTGGCATATATCACATCAATAATTTATCTTGGAAAACAATTTTTCACATCTAAAAAACCTCTTCTACCTCTTCTAATTAAGGAATAAAGATTAAAAACACTTTCATTTTCCTAAAATAAATTTTATATATATATATATATATATATATATATAAAAGATTTTGTTATTTCGATAATACATACATACCTTCTGGCGACTGCAGAAAGAAGTGAAGCGCTTGACATGACTCTGATCTGTGAAGAAATGTTTGTATTGGCCAAACAGATGAATGTATATATATATACAGCAAGAAGTTTTGGCAAATTCCTTTTTTTAATATTTTTATTTAATATATATATTTAATATATATGTTGACAAAGAGTCAAAAAGGAGAATTATTATAAATTATAATTACTAGATAAACAGTAACTTTAATGAAACAGATTTGCATCTACAAATGGGGTTCCATTTTGGTGGCTGAGTTGGCGTTTATTTCAATAATGGGTGAATAGAAAAATACTTTATCCAATTTAATTAATCAATTAATTAATACAGATTTTCATGCCTTAGTGTTTTGTTTCTGTTGATTTTGTTGACTCCGAAGATTCTCACGTTCACAACTATGTGACAGCCAATTGGCCATAATTAGTTTCTGCCTTATCAGTTGAATATTTGAATTAAGGACTATCAGTGAAAACGCCCTCAACATTTTTTTAATAATGATGGATTTAGACACTTTTTCTTTATTAGTGATAAACCCAACTTTTATTTATTATCAAATTTATCCTTCCCTACTATTTCTTGCACATACCTTTTTTATTTCTTTTCTATTTTCCATTTTAATTTTCGTTTTGTTTATTTAAAAAAATAGTTTTTTAAATAATTTTTATAAATATTTTTTAATAACTAAAAAATAATATTATTTTCAACATTTTTTCAGTTTCGTTTCTCCAAAATCAACTATAATATTTTCGAAATCGACTAAAAATTTTCTGAAAATCAACCAAAAGATTCGGTTTTTTTTTTCATATCATTTATTTTGAATCCAAAACGAATTTTTTCCCAACTAATTTACCAAATTGACAAATTACTACATATTATTGAAATAACTATAATAAATCAAAATCAACTAAAAATGTCGAAAACAACTAAAAATACATCAACTAATTTTTTTAATTCATATTTTTTGATTTTTATTTTTCCAGCATGTCATATAATTGGATAAAAAATAAAAAATCAAAGTCAACTTCCAAAAACTTGAAAATCAACCAAAAAAGTCGAAAACAACTAAAACTATCTAAAACAACTAAAAGAAATAGCAGGATAACGAAAACAGCTATAAAAAATAGCCGAATAACAAAACAACTATTTGCTGTAAAAATACCTAACATCAAAAGCATAAAAAAATCGAAAAAATCAGAACTATGGCGACGACAGGGCAGAGGCGGGGGAAACAAAGTCTCTATATCGGCGGTGGAGTTGAGGGGTGGAGGTAGGGAGGGATTTTTGAGTTTTTGATGTCGTCTTCTACAACTAAATCGAGACCGGAGCGATGGCAGCGGCGGCGGGACGAGAACTTCAGATCTGGCAGCTTGGACATCAATGTTGAGGGAGTGGAGAGCGATACGAGCGCGTCCTTGAGGCTGTTCCTAAAGTCATCGGCTCATGCTATGCTTTTCAATGGTGGGTGGTGGAGGCTATGATGGAGTGATTCTTTCCTTCACCATGGATTTATTCAGGAGAGAGAAAAGAGACGGAATGGGCATGGAGAGAATGACAGAAATCAGAGAAAAAAAGATGGAGGCGGTTGAATGGCGTAATAAAATTAGGGCAGATGTGATATAATATAGCATTAAGGGCAAATTAGATATTATTCATAGCAATTTTAAAAACAATAATTAAATTTAATAATTAAGGGGGGTTTGACTAATATTATATTGAAAAGGGGGTTATATCCACCCTAATATATGTAAATGACGTGGGGATTTTCACTAATTATCTCTTTAAATTAGGGTTAAATCATAAATGTGATGGTGATTATATAAAATAACTTATTTAATTATATTGTGTACGTTGTTTATGTAGTTGATTTATTATCGACTACAATTGATTAAAATATTAATGTGTGTATTAGACCTAAAAATAATAAATCGACTATCAAAGAACATAGTTGATTTATTAATCGGTTATAGTCGATTACATAAACTGTCACATAAAAATACTAAATTGATGGCAAAAAACCTAGAATGGATCGAACGGATGGGAGAAGCTCTGCCACGTGATGCGTTGGTCAATGCCGTAATGGAGGAATTCGCCGGTATATGAAATGAGGGTTGTTTCAATTCTGGCGGTAGATGTGTTTGATGTCCAGATGCCAATGTCTCGGCGGCAGTGGACGTGATTGAAGTGCAGGCTCTTCGACGCCAATGGATGTTTTTGATGTTCAGACGATGGCGCATCGGCGCCCGTGGATGTATTTACATTTTTTTTTAGATTTATGTGCAATTTAACATTCGTTATTAAATAATGAAGGGGTAAATTACAACCACCCTCGTAGGTATGGTCAAATTACGAAAACCCCCATCGTGTTTAGGTAATTACAACCACCCTTCAACTATAAATCTTCTTACACATCCATCCTTGCGGTTTCAAATTTAATGGATTCTTCTAGATTATATAAAATATTTTCAATTTTGGACCCATTTTATCCCATTTGAGCTCCACATTTTGAAGATAGATGATCATAAGATGCGTTTTATGGCTTGTATATATCAAATTGTGGTGCATCAAATTTTTTTTTTTTTTGCACAAGACGAGTACAAACTAGAGAACATTCTACGGAATTTAGATAATTATATTGAATTTGACACAATAAAGATGAAGATATAAGAAAATTCTTAGTTAAGAAGTAGATATAATTATCCAAATATGAGGATTTTTTTTATAATTTGACTATTCTCAGGAGTTGATGTAATTTATGGAATAATAAATAAAGGAATAGATGAAATAATAAGTATTGCATACACACGGATACACCAATTAAATACAGACAAATCTGGAATATCAGGTGTGTCTACCATTTTATACAAGAATCCACCATGCTGATTTATTTATTAATAAAGTTTATATATACCAAATTGGGCCAACTATTTCTCTGTATTTATTTGATGTTCGTGTTTTTTATTGTAATCTATATTTATATAATAATAATATATAAAAGTTGAATTCCACACTTAATTGATTGACATTTGTCAATTTCAATTGATGACATGTATTTAATTTCATCCTATGTGGTAAATTGATTGGTGAAAATAAATCATAAAAACCATGTCACCATTTTCCAAAATTAAAAAGATATTAAATTATTTTATTATATATTTATATCATACTATTTATAAAATGCTCTAAATATATCAACTTTTTTGGAAATTTTAAATAGTTTTATTTTTTAATTTAATTTTAATAGTAATTTATGTAATTTAAATTTATTTAAATTCAATTTAAAATCTTCACTTATTATAATTGTATGATTGATGGTGTTACGAAAATTTTGTATTTTAATTCATAAACTTGATTTGTATAAAAAAAATATTGTGGAATAAATTATTTGATATTATACATTTTACATGAACATGACGAGAGAATATGTTTATCTTTTTTACAAATTAATATCATATTCGTAATTATCAAAATTTCCCTGATGTTTGTTTCCGTCTTACATCGACCCCCTTACAGTATGATTGTTCTCGGAATTTTTTTTTTTACGTGGAATATTCTCCGAAAAATGCAGATTCTACCATGCACTCGACATTTGTTTATGGTACTTTTTAAAGACAAAAATTACCGTGATAGGACTTTACACAAAATATTTATTCTTCTTAAACAAAACATCTTCACAACTTTTTAGTATTACTATTACCTCCCCTAAGGGTAATTGTTGTATTTAAAAAGTAAGATAAAAGAAATGTCACGTCTGCAAGGGTAGAATCCACAATTTTTGGGATATTACATTGAATAAAAAAGATTCCGTAAGTCGTGTAAGACATAAACAATCCTCTGGGGAATTTTGGTAATTATCGATAAGTGGGGGTGCTTTCCGTAATTTAGCCTAAGTTCATGAGGATTTTCGTAATTTATTCTATTAACAAAGATTATCGTTCTTTTCACGTCTTAACGTTTGCTTATACCCTTATATTATTTTAAATAATTTTAATGTCAGCTTGAAAATATAATTAAATATTAATTTCTAATATATTTAATATGTGTTTCTTGATGTTTCAGGTACCACATAATTGTCTTTTATACAAAATAATAGATAATTGCCAAAATATTGATGCAAAATTAGTATTAGGATTGTGATTAGTATTAGCATTAGAATTATGATTATAATTAATATTCTTTGAATTAGTATTAGTATTAATACTAGTATTAGGATTCAGATTAATATAGTATTATAACTAATATTAGAATTATAATTAGAATCAACATTAGCATTAGCATTAATATTATTAGTAGTAAAACTATTAGGATTATAATTAATGTTAGAAATAGGTTTAGGATTATAATTATGATTAGGATTAGAATCATGATTAGTGTTATGAATAGGATTAGGAGTATGATAAGGATTTGGATAACATTAGTATTACAATTATAATCAGCATAAGCATATTCAGATTTAACATTAACATTAAAATTAGTATTAGCATTAGAATATGTACATTAGCATTAACATTAACAATATTAAAATATTAGTATTAGAAATAATATTAATATTATTATTAGTATTAGTATTAGTAATAATATTAGTAATAGTATTAGTATTAATATTAGTATTATTAATAGTATTAGTAATAGTAATAGTATTAATATTAGTATTAATATTAGTCTAAATATCAGTACCAGTATCAATATCAATATCAGTATCATTATCCGTATCAGCATTAGTATCGGCATCAGTATCCGTATAATATTAATATTATTATTAGTATTAGTATTAGTAATAATATTAGTAATAGTATTAGTATTAATATTAGTATTATTAATAGTATTAGTAATAGTATTAGTATTAATATTAATATTAATATTAGTCTAAATATCAGTACCAGTATCAATATCAATATCAGTATCATTATCCGTATCAGCATTAGTATCGGCATCAGTATCCGTATCGGCATCGGTATCGGTATCGGTATCGGTATCGGTATCAATATCAGTATCAATATCAATATCATTATCAGTATCAGTATCAGTATCAATATCAGCGTCAGTTTCAATTTCAGTATTCGCATCCGTATCAATATTATCAGTATCAGTATCAACATTAATATCAGTATCAGTATGAGCATCAATATCAATATCAATATCAGTATCGATATCAGTATCGATATCAGTATCAGTATCAGTATTAATATCAATATCAATATCAATATCAATATTATTATCAGTATTAGTACGAGTACCAGTAAGATTGTGAGTATCAGTATGAGTATCAATATTAGTAGGGGTTGTCTAGGGCCCGAGAGGGGTTGTTCTTCTCGGACCAAAAAGATTGAATCTGGTGCGTTAAAAATGATTTGTAAATAATTGAGATCATTGATTTTAAGTACAACCTAGTACGAGTCAGTACAACCCTAATAATTCCCAAATTAAAGTACGAACCTAGTAGAAATATATCGTACTCACATCGTACACACATGGTACTTTGTTTAAATTACTTTATTAACCTTTAAATAATCAAATCATAATATTCTAAAAAATAAAAAAATCATTAATTGGGTCGTGAAATAAAACAAAAGTCACAAAAACTTCTTCCCAAAAATCAAAATTCCATCTTCCCCAAAATTATTTGTCCATTCAATCCGTTGCAGGTTGTGGTTATGGTCTACACATGTTGTGGTGGTTGTCTGCGTGCATTAGTAAGCTTCACAAAATTTCTCTCAAATCTTCTTCCTCATAATCCCTGTATGCACGCACAACATTGAAGAAGGTAAATAAATCAATTTCAGGTCTTTAGAAGTAATATTCATAAACATAACTCCACTTTAATACTCGTCTCGATTCGACTATCTGCAATCTGCTCCAAAGCCATATCAAAAAATACAGTTTAGAATCGGGTACTTTCTGGTCACGAAATAAAATTATTGAATTACAAAGCATAGCTAGATTATTCAATAAACAAATATTGAATAGATCAACATAAACACCTGCGCCACAAGCAAATAGCTAAAATATGCAATAAAATAAATCATTTAAAGGAGACTAAAGCGGAATAAAAGGAAACCACCGGGGAACACAGAAGCCATAGACACTAGAATTGTCCATTTTCTCCATCAACAGAAACCTCGTACCATACGGCCATACCTCTCTGACTTCATTGCCGCCCCACAGTGATAACTTAATCCTTCAATTTTAGCGGCAAGAAAGAAAAAAACCCTGGAAATGACGGCATCAGAAAAGATCTGAAACTATGAAGAATTAGTTGTTGCATGTATGAGTTATCCATCGATGATGAATAAGAAAAAAATATTCGTGATTAGGGTTTATAGAACTGAAGAAGATGATACAAGAGACGTAGAATTCTTGTTTCTTCAATACCAATTTAATTAGACAATTATTATAATAATTAGATTTATTATGGTACTATTGTAATCAATTCGTAGTTATTAATTATTAATACTAAATTTAAGTTTTAATTTTAAGGGTATTTATGTAATTTTATTTATACCGCATGTGTTGTATTTTTTTATGGGGTTCGTACTAATCATATACGTGGCACATTTTTATTGGTTGATCTTCAATCGTTTAGGTCCGAGAAGTACAACTCCTCTCGGACCCTAGACAACCCCTACTTAATAAGCCCTAATAAACGCAGTTTTGTTTGCCGAATCGTCGAAATCGAAACTAAGAACAACACTTCAAAAATTGCATCTCAAACACACAAACATGAAACAACAATGCAAACAGATAAAAATCATAAAGGCTCAACGGTGATAAAATCGCATCGAAAAACCCACACGAACACATAAAAATCGACACACGAAAATAGGTAAATTAATTAATTAATTAATTAATAAAACTCATACAGCTTCGGTTTCAGCTTGGGAGACGATCCGAACTCCATCCCTGTTAACCAAGAGATCACCATCCTTAAATGTACCCGAACCAGTCCTGCACACACACACACACAATATTAATTAAAGATCCAAATCACAATTTAAAAGAAAAAAAAAAAGGAATTACAGGAATTTAGAGATGTCGTCGGGTGGAGGGAGAGAGAGCTTGAGGTTAGGTGCTAAGGAACCTTTCTTCATTTTCACTTTCTTCTCGGATTCTGTACTGTTTGTTAGACTGCACCGAATCCCGGTCCAAGAATTGGTATTACAATTACCCCCTAAGGGTAATTTCGTGTACAAGGGCAAAATTGGTATTATCAGGGGAATATTCGGGAGAATAAAAAAGATTCTATCGAGTTTAACACCGTTGGAGCGATTTGTAAGATGTCTGCATACCTCAGGGGGTTTTTCGTAATTACGAGAACGTGGGGGGGATTTTCGTTATTTAGGCTTACCTCAGGGGGGTTTTGGTAATTTGCCCTAAATAATATAATAAATTAAATGTTTCTTAAATCGTAAATGGTTAAATTTGATCGATTTATTGATATTTAAGATTTATTATAACATTTGAATCGACTTAGGTTTGAATAAATTGAGTCGTAAAATTTGAATCGTAAAGCATAAGATTCAACAATGAATCGAGTTTCATAAACTAATTATTTAACGAACATTTGAAAAGAGGAACTGCAAATTAACAACTTCTTGAAAACTACTTATAAAAGAGTCCATTGATGAGAACTATTACCTATGAAACAAACCAAAAAATCTACAGAAGAGTGAAGAAGAAAATAGTATTTGAATAAGAAAAATCATAATACAGTATTTCAGGAATTAATTTAAATAATGCCGTAATTGACATTCATACTAGTAGAGAACATAGATAGACATAAATATTTTTTTTACTTAAAAACAATACGAATTGTAAAATATCATCTACACTCATCCGGCAGCAAATGGTTTGCCACAAATTATCTTCCACCTGGAACAAGTAGTTGAATAATAAGAAATCATCCACCTGGTAATTAATGTAATGTAAGAATTACTTAAATGATTTAAAGGGAAGAAGAACATTTACCAACAGAGAACACATGTGAGACGGTGTCGAGCGAATTAATAATCATCCTCCAGTGGTACATCTGGCATATCAGACATGTCTTCTTTAGCTACAAAATGAGCTCTTGGTGCTACGGAATTAAGGAACACATATTTTGTGATAAAATCGTAAATATTGCATCACACAGGTTTGCTGCATGATCAAAACTACTTCGTATGACTTGACAAGATTAAGTAAGTAACAAATTAAATGAAACTCAGCAGTCATCAGAATGAAAAATATTATGTAAGGATATAGATTGACATAAGATCATCCTGTTCCTCCCCACGGTTAAGGCTGTTATTTAACTCGATTAGTATTCCAGGTGTAATCTGCATGTCAAGAGAAGTAAGTAACACATAGCATAAATCGCGAGCTCGGTAATGAATCACAAGATGAGTGATCGAGCGCATCTTACTAATTTGTGTGTTTGCCTTTCAACTAGGTTTTTTAGATTGGCTTTGTCCTCCTTTGTCAAAGAATTTTTATACCTGCACATAATTACTCGTTGCACATCAAACAAATTTAAGCAATGTAGATATGGTACATGTGAATTTTCATTCGTCTATACGAGATTGAATGAACACAACAATCATCATATATATAGATAGCCATGGAAACGAAAAACCAACCTTTGTGCAAACGCATGAAGAGACTGATGCCAGATAACAGGCAATTTGCTCGAGTATTCATAGAATCTCATAAAGTGAGCAACCAATGCATCAACTACACGATATGGTAATGCGTAGTTCTTCTCAATTAGTGAAATTATGAAATAACTGCACATAACATACAAGTGAAATGAAAATTGTTGTGAGTATGTATGGCAGGCTCTTAAAAAGAGAAGAGAAAAAAAAATTCGTTTTATCATCTCAATATTTATACAGACAGTTTCTTTGAAATTTATGAATTCCATAGCAACTTTACATAAACTGATACCTTTTCTTATTGAAGTGCTCCATATCTGCAAGCTTCAACAACGCGACACTGCGACAGGCACAAGAGATTAATATTTCAATAACACAAAACCTTACAAATGAAATATTAGTAGATAACAAAGCCATACATCCAGAGAATTCGAACAAGAAACAATACGTTCTTGTACGAGTGTATCTTAATAAGCTGAATATGTCATTTCAAAATAAGAATTCTCATGTTGGAAAACTTTAAGCAAGTTGTTTGAGCAATAAGTATTAATGGCATGGACAATCAAGTCAAAGAGTGATAATAAACAATGTTTTTTTTTTTTTTTGCCATGGAAAATTGTGAAATGCACGAGACCGTAGTTTGACCTTGTTTTATTTAAGCAAAACAGACTGACTGCCACTTAATAATGTTATCGGTCAAATAAGTGTAACATACCTGGCATGAAGAACAGGAATTGAAATCTTCGCAATGATGCTCAGAAACTTAGAAGTTTCTACTCTGGTGCATGTCTTCGACTGGCATGAACAACAAAAATTGCATTCAAGGTAAGAATTGATATTGATGATGTGAATAAAGTCACGAAAGTAGCAGGTAACAAATGCTATAGATTAAATTAAATTAAAAAAAAAAAATTGATAACGATATTTTTCTCGTTCATATTAATTAATTATCTGCTGGTACTAACAGGGACGTCAAAAAGATATAGGAAAATAAAGAACAGACCCCGTGCATTAAGAGCCTTACTAGATGCTAGTCACATATCAAGCATATGAAACGTAAGTTTTTCAGCTTCAGGAAAAGAGATAATTGATCAAGCAACAACAAAAAGCAAATGGATACAAAAGAGATGCTTGAAGGCAAAACATTTTGTGTAACAAGAATGTGCAGAACAAAGCTACACAAAGAGAGTGCTCGTCTCGATTCATTAATTTTGTTAGCTAAATGTTGCATATTAATCACATAGCTTATAATGAATTATCTAACATAAGTATAATTGATATGGTGAGTCAAAAATGGAAATATGTTGGAGTTGCGTAAAAAGGGTGTTTGCATATGGATTTTATATTTAATTTCATCCCCCGTTGATCAAAGTTGAAATGATGCTTGATGATTTAATTCTTGTAAGTAATGCAGAGCAAAAATGCAAATACACGTAACTGAATCATGAATTTTGTATTTTGTAAAAAAAAAAAAAACATTTAGAAATGGTTATATATACCTCCCACAAGGGAAATAAGATTCCCTTATTAAAGGCAGCTGGTTTGTATACAGCCTTCATCACGGATCGGTACAAGGCAAAGTGCAGCGTTTTATTATTGTGAAGATCTCGTCTCACACGTGGCAGCAAATACAGCTTATAGAATTTCTCCACCTTCCGATCACTCATATTAGAAGCAAAGATTCTTGTTGCTTGATACATTGCATTCGGGGACCACTTTTCGGGTTCGGTCAGGTATAACAGTTCCTCCCAGCATTCCGATGAAGGTATGTGCTTTAAAGCCTTTGGTATCTTGCCCGAGGTGTATTTGCTCAGACAACTTCCCACACTGCATAATCCATACATCATCATATCATGCATTTTATTTTTGTTTAATTTAATTTAACCATATAACTAGACTATTATTAGCATCATACTCACTCCTTGTACAGCTCTATCCATTTGGGGTTCAAGTTCGACATCTGTTGCGCAGCTCCTACGTTCGAAAAAATCATACATTAATTAACTCTTCCAATATCATCAGATAATAAAAATTATTATAACTCAAAAAAAACCTGAAGAAACTTGGGCATCTTTTTCTATTATCTTGTCAAATAATTTATTAGCCCATGTGCTCTTCGATAGATAGTCTTCCAGCAGCTTTTCATCTTCCTCATCTATTTCAACCTATTTTAATTTCCTCATCAAAAAATTATTAAAAAAACTAAAAAAAAAAAAAGACAAGATGCAAACAAAGGGAAAAATATTAAACCTCAAAATCGGGTTGCCAAAATTGAGTCGGGTTCTCCGAGAACCCAGCAAAATCATCCACGTCATCTTCATCGTCGTTGTCTTTGAGGCCGTGCAATTGGGGTAGCACAAACTTATTCACATCATCGTTTTCATTATCCTCCTCCTCATGCTGGATTTCCTTTTGCTGAAGATGGGCTTGTTTGAGAATCTTCGAGCTGACGGCGCAGGGGACCAGCTTCTGGTGGACCTGGTGGTGCTTCGGTGGTTTCGACCGTTTCTTGGAGGAGGAGAACGCATCGGACCCCAACGGTAAGAACGGCTCTGGATTTGTGATTCTTCCGCGTTTCTTCGACATTCCTTCCTGCTTCAGAGTTCAGCCCAACAACCAAAATACCGCAAGGGACCTTTTATACTGTTTTGCAAGTGACGAGCCGACCAAGAAACCCTAGATTGCGGGAAAAGGACCTTTTATTCTGTCCGTACGACCAAAGAAACCCTTAATTGCAAAAAAGGAGCTTTTATATTGTTTATTTCAAATACTAGCCCTTCACTAACTTACATGATCAGCGGTTGTCCCAACAATTTTTATATGTTTGCTTAAATCTCGTTAGTTGTAAATTTCATTTGATATACATTCAAACCTTAATTAGGGTTTTTTTTTTCTTTTTTGTTTTTTATTATTGTTATTATTTTATTATTACTTATTTTTTTTTTATGTTTTTATTTTGCGGGTCGTGGGAGTTCTGAGTAGCGGATTCAGATAATCAACATCCGTTGATAACAAACTTTTTCTTTTCTTTTATCCTTTTGTTTTCCCTCCGGCGGTGGGTCGTCGTAGCTCCGATTAGCTGACTTTCAGCATTAGTTGACATTCGATTGTTTTTCTTTCTACTTTTTCATTTTATTTTTTTATGGTGGTGGATTGTTGGACCTCTGATTAGCTAACAACCGATTGTCTTTTCTTTCATATGGCGTGTCATCGGAGCTCTGATAAACTGACTTCAACGTCGATTAACTTGATTTAGAGCCTGTTTGGCTAAACTTATTAGCTCCTAAAAAAATTATAAAATGTTTTTAGGAGCTTATAAGATTTTAAAAAGTGGTAAAAAAAATTAAAAAGATTTTATTTTTTTTATAAATAAGTTGTTAGATGGTTTATAATATATTATAAAATATACCTACACCCCACATTTTTTTATAAGATCTTATTATTTGTTTATTCACTAAAATACTCAAAATATAAATTATCTTCAAATATATATATATATATATTTTTTTATCAAATGTAATTTTTTTATATCAGATCAAAAGAGTAACACAATATTCTGGGGCATACCCCAGACTTTGGAAGAATCACAAAATGACCCCTAAACTTTACAAAAACTACCATCTTCGTCCCTATAAGCAAACTATACAGGGGTTAATGTGTAACAGTACCATCTTCAAATATTTTATTATATTACATGTGATCAGTCTAGATTTAACTATAATTTATTAAGTTAAAAGGTTGATTTTTCTACATGGGCTTTTTGGACTTGGTCGAGCCTTGGATCTAGACCTGACCACGGTTCGGTTTGGTTCCGAACCGTCGGTTTCGGTTCCGAGTTTGGAGGAATTGGAATCGAACCGAAAAAATCCGGTTCCTTGCTGATATGCCTAATTGGTTCAACCCAATGGGCCTACAAATTATTTATCTACTGGGCCACGAGCCCAATATCGAAGACCACTATCACCGAGACCCAATCACTTTCAAGTAAGGTTTGGGCCCGACAATCTCAACTAAGCTATAAATAAAGGTTTGAACTCATTCCTTAAGGTACATCCAATTAACTGAGCAATACTACAATATATATTCTCTGGACTATTTCTATGATCAGCACGTCTGACTTGAGCGTCGGAGGGGTTTCCGCCGGATCAATCCCGACCTAGTTTACGTGTTCCGTGATCGCAGGTATCTCAAGGTCATCAAGCTCGTGAGCCAGTGATCCACTCTGCTCTTCCAGCTCATCCTACTTCAATTCTCTAAGGTGATCTAAATTTAGCATCATCATTTTGGCGCCGTCTGTGGGAAGGCAGACATAATCACGTAGCGCGCACGATGGCCTTGAGACATTTGCCGAGGGGGAGTGTGACACTGCTAACAACCTTCCACCTCGTGGAGGCTCTGGCTTGCCACTTCCTCCTCCTCGTGCTTGGGATCCACCACGAGACCTTTCTCGGATGTCCCACTAGATCCTCAATAGGATTCACTTCTTCCCGCCCCTCGATCGGTTCAGACAACCGAGGAGGCCCTTCAACACTAGAAAGGATTATCGACTCCCTGGGGGTTTACTATTCCCCCAAAACATTTCGTTTGCCAAGGGTTATCAACTCCCTGACGGCTTAATTACCCCTGCCCCCAAAATATTTCGTTCGCCAAGGGTTATCGACTCCCTAGGGGCTTACCTTTGCCCCCAAAATATTTCGTTCGCCAAGAGTTATCGACACCCTGAGGGTTTACAGTGCCCCCAAAACATTTCATTGGCCAAAGGTTATCGACTGGTACCCCTAAAATATTTCGTTCGCCAAGGATTATCGACCCCCTGGTGGGTTATAGTGCCCCCAAAATATTTCGTTCGCCAAGGGTTATCGACTCCTTGAGGGTTTATAGTGCCCCCAAAACAAAACACACAAAAAAAAAAACAGAGAGAGAAACGCGCGTGCACATCACGCGCGCGTGGCGTACACGCGCCAGACATCCGGGCGCTTCAGCAGGAAAAAAAAATAGCCAATGGGCCTACAAATTATTTACCTACTGGGCCACGAGCCCAATATCGAAGACCACTATCTCCGAGGCCCAATCACCTTCAAGTAAGGTTTGGGCCCGACAATCTCAACTAAGCTATAAATAAAGGTTTGAACTCATTCCTTAAGGTACGTCCAATTAACTGAGCAATACTACAATATGTATTCTCTGGACTATTTCTATGATCAGCACGTCTGACTTGAGCCTCAGAGGGGTTTCCGCCGGATCAACTCCCGGCCTAGTTTACGTGTTCCGTGATCGCAGGTATCTCAAGGTCATCAAGCTCGTGAGTCAATGATCCACTCTGCTCTTCCAGCTCATCCTACTTCAACTCTCTAAGGTGATCAAAATTTAGCATCATCACTTGCGGTTCGATTCCCGATTAGAACCGGTAGAACCGTCCGGTTCTTAATAATATTTTTTTTATTTTTATTAGATATATATATATATATATATATATATATATATATATATATATATATATAGAGAGAGAGAGAGAGAGAGAGAGAGAGAGAGAGAGAGAGAGAGAGAGAGAGAGAGAGAGAGAGAGAGAGAGAGAGAGAGAGAGAGAGAGAGAGAGAGAGAGCTAGGAAATTAATATTTCTTTCTTTTTTTTTAAAGAAAAACCGGTTCAAATGGTTAGAACTGCGGTTCTAACCGTCGGTTTCCGGTTCCATAAAAGAGGAACCGGAAGCGAACCGGTTTTTTCGGTTCCGATTCCGGTTCGGTTCTAAAACTACTGATCCCGGTTCGGTTCTGGTTCCGGTTCTAACCGAACCGGTGGTCAGGTCTACTTGGATCTTTCAATCTAAGTTGTAAAAATGAGAGATTCGGACTTAGGCCGGAGTTAGTACTCCGACGGCCTAATCAGTAAAACCTGCATATTCACCCCTTCTTTTTAGAGGTTACTCGCAAATATCAAGTGCATATTAATCAATTTCTTTCTAACTCCATCAAATTCATGTCCGCCTTTTTCATTATCTGCACCGAGACCTCCATTCCGTCGACCGACGAGCTGTTTTATGCCGCATTTAAAGTGAATCATTCGCCCTCAGAGTTTTTTCATCTGACCGCTTGTCCTAAGGTTGATTTATTTAGCGGTTTGACCAACGAAGTACATATTTGGCAAAAGCATTTTTTGTTTGTTCACTCTCATGCCCCATGTGGTTTTGACACTACTTATATCGGGGAAAGTCCTACCACGGTCGAAGCGTCTCCCGATAGTAAGGCCCTCCTTCCTCGTTTATCTGCTCGCGCTCTTCCCCAATTATGAAACGTCGAAAAGATAATTTATACCCCCTCCATTTTCGCTCGTTTTGGTCTATGGGATATATCTTCACCCGACCAACGCCCACTTGGTACCGAAATTCCAGTTATTCGGCACTTTACTTAATTTATCTCTTATATTGTCCTAACTCTTTTATTTTCTGTTTTTTTAAGACGAGGTGATGCGAGATGCGATGAAAGTTGCTCTCGCAGAGCCGAAGTACCAATCTTCTTCTCCCGTGGTATCCGAATCGACCAGCCATGTCCCTGACTCAACTCACCCCCTCTTCTCCTAGCAAAGTGGCGACTTGTGTTGCTCCCGACTTAGCCACTCGCGTGGACGCTACTCGATCGCGAAGAAACTTCCTAGCAGCCTCCTCTCTCGATTGTGTGGCAACCCGTGATTGACTTAGGCAGAGAAAATGCCGATAATCATGAACCCACGACTCTTTGGAGCGGACTCGTTCTGATGGGAGTCGACCTAAACGACCTGTATACGTAACTGAGGGTTACGAGGGCAGCTCTCTTATGTCCAAGCGAACTCCTATAAAGAACAAAGGCTTCTTTTCTTCCATCCTTCCTGACCGCGATCTCGCTGACCTTTCTCGCCACTTTGAGCAGAACAAACTTATTGAGGATGCTGAAGCTCACGAGCAGCAACACGCTCTCCTGCTCTTTATTATTATTTAATTATTTATTTATTTTTTCGCTTCTTGCCTTATTTTCATTTTCTTTCCGTAATTCGCATAATTCTTTTTATGAGCTCTAAAGATCAACGGCGCATGGATTCGGAGCTGAGGATCCTATATTCCTATTGGCAAAGTGAGGAACTTGGCCGTGTAAAGCGGATTGCTAGCGAGAAGGCCAATGAGGTTCAAAATATCGTACGTGGACTGGCTCAAGAAAGAAAAATCTTCCGCCCTGAGGGACATGCTTGTCTCACGATCGAAAAGTATAACCCTGTGTATCGCACGAGTAAAGTACTAGTTATAAACTATTGACTAACTTTTTAATATTTATTTATAAATATAAATGAGGATGCAAGCCAAACAAACGTCAATTATCATGCAATTGGATCCCCATTTTTCCATATTATTATAATATTAGAGCAATTGCGCCGCCCGTCGTTGTTTTCTAGATGGAGTGGTTTTCCCCATTGTTCTGCTTCGCTCTCTTAGCCCTTCTCTCGCCGCCCCATCACGGCGCACGTGCTCTGGAATTCGATTCCGCCCTTGCTCGGGAGCTTCTGGAATCGGCGTCGGATTCCGAATTTTCGGGGTGGTTGAGAAGTGTTCGGAGGAGAATCCACGAGTACCCGGAATTATCATTTGAAGAGCGGCGAACGAGTCAACTCATTCGAAGCGAGCTCGACTCACTCGGGATTGAGTATGTGTGGCCCGTCGCTGAAACAGGTGTGGTGGCCACTGTTGGCTCCGGTGCTCAGCCGTGGTTCGCTCTTCGAGCCGACATGGATGCTCTCCCTATGCAGGTTCATCTTAATTTTCCCATGCTTCATAAATTGAAATTAATTAGGGTTTTTGTTTTTTTTTTTTCTTCTATTTAATCGACTTTAATTTTTGAATTCAGTTCTTAGTTGCTTTCCTGATTTACTCTGTGGCTTCAATTTTTAATTTTAGGAGATTTAATCGACTAATTTTTTGTTTTGTTTGTTTTTTGCACATGAATTTCTTAATGACGATATATTTAATTAATTAGCAGTAATGATTAGATTATCCCAAAGACTAGCAAAAAGAACCAGTGTATGATTTCATTACTCTAATTTCAATTTGCAGGAACTAGTGGAATGGGAGCACAAGAGCAAAATCGACGGCAAGATGCATTCCTGCGGTCACGATGCTCACGTCACGATGTTGCTCGGAGCAGCTAAATTACTACAAAAAAACCGCGACAAATTGAAGGTAGTTAAACAATTCCGCCATTATTATATAAATCAAGTATAAAAAAAATGTGTAATATTTTTTCTGTTCTTACATGTTAAGGGCACTGTGAAACTCATCTTCCAACCTGGAGAAGAAGGCCACGCGGGTGCCTATTACATGATAAAAGAAGGAGCCCTAGATGGAGTTCAAGCCATTTTTGGCTTGCATGTGGACCCGATGATTCCGACAGGAACTGTCAGTTCTCGGGTGGGCCCCTTGCTTGCTGGAGCGGGCCGGTTTACGGTGGTCATTCAAGGTAAAGGTGGACATGCAGCAAGCCCGCATAAAACTCGAGATCCTATACCTGTTCTTTCTATGGCGATTCTTGCTCTACAGCATATTGTTTCGCGAGAAACCGACCCGCTTGAGCCCAGGGTATATATGCTTTTCTTTGTTTTTTTTTTTTTTTTTTGTTGTTCTAGTATATAGTAAAGTTATATGAACAAATTTTTATTTTTATTTTTTCGTTCGTGTTCGCTAATGCTAGGTAATCTCGATTGGATTCGTTCAAGGTGGTGAAGCATTAAATGTTATCCCCGAGACTGTCACATTTGGTGGTACTTTCCGGTTTGTAAGCGCTGAAAGTTATGCCTACCTTAAGCAGAGGATTAAAGAGGTAATTGTCGACCATTTAACATTTTATTAATTCCTTTTCCATGTTGTTATAGAGATAGTATTATTGAATCAGTCCACTCTCTTATATAGAGGCAGAAAAGAAATCCTAAAAGAATTGAGACAAATTCATTAACTAATATGAACTCCTACATATATTATAACTCGGGTGGATGGAAATTGAAATGAAATTTCCGAGTACCACTGATTCCAATTTGAATATTTCCAATTTTGGAGTAATGTTTTTCATTCCGATTCTGAAAGTTCCAATTTTCGATATTTTTGGGAGCATATTTGATTCTGTTCCTATCCGATTTTAGATTCCAAAAATTCCGATTTTTTCCCTGAAAAGTACACTTGTAATATCAAAATGTTATTATGTATTTTATATTTTAGGCGACTAAAAAAACTGAAATTTTGCATCCTGCCGGTTCTGATAAAAAAATTACTATTTTCGAACAATATTTTGATTCCAAATCCCGAAAGTCCCAATTTCCTATCCGATTTTAATCTCCGAAATATTTTCGAAAATTTTGAATTTTTTTCCTGAAAATTATACCTATAATTTCAATATGATTATGTATATTATAGGTCACTAAAGAAGTGGAAATTCCGAATCCCGCCGATTCGATCAAGAAAATCTCCGGTTTCGGATCATATTTTTTGTTTCCAGTCTCTGATTTTCCGAATTCTTTTGGAACGGAATCAAAGTGATAGTCATTTCAATTCAGAAAAAAAAAATGAATTGTTTTTTTTCCGAAAGTGCTAATTCAGATCCGAACCGTCCGATTTCCATCAATAATTCCAACAGTTAATTTAAAGTTCGACACAACGCCATCTATTTACAGGTAATTGAAACACAAGCAGCGGTGCACCACTGCACAGCCATGGTTGACTTCATGGAGGAATCACTAAGACCATATCCACCGACAATCAATCACCCCACAATGTACGACCACGCTAAAAGGGTCGGAGAAAACTTGCTCGGCAAGCAAGGTGTGAGAAACGACCCCATGATAATGGGAGCGGAAGATTTCAGCTTCTATGCAGAGAAGGTTCCAGCAGCTTTCTTTATGATAGGTGCAAAAAACGAGACGATGACATCAGCAAAAGGGCTGCACTCGCCCCACTTTGTGATCGATGAAGGAGTTCTTTCGGTGGGAGCTTCTCTGCATGCTGCAGTTGCCATGGCTTACTTGGAAGATCATGCCAAATGAATTCTTTAATTCGATTTCCGAGGTAAAAGATTCGAGTTAGAGAAATGCCAAAAAAGTGGGGAAAAAAAAAAAGAATATAACGGTTCGATTACGTAATGTTTTGTATTTGCATTTTCTGGAAGTTGACTTGAGTTTTTGTGTAAGCCCTTTCGATTTTTCTTGAATCGATTTCTCATGTAAGAACAGAGGATTTGAAGTGAAATTGTTGCAGGTAGTACTTCATGCAGGTAGTGAAATTACAATTAAGTATATTTTGCACCGAGTAAAATATATAAATATTATATGATAGGTGTATTTAAATAGGATCGCAAATTGTAAATTCGGGTTGAAAAAAGTTGTTCCAAAATCGAAACTTTGTTTGTAAATATTAAATTTTTTTCACTCCTATTGTCACACGTAGGCACACATGTTAAGAGAGCTAATTAATACACACATATCTTAGGGAGCAAGTATATATTAACATATTAAAATGCTCTTCCCATTTCATTATTTCTTTTTGCTGTAAAATAATATTTGAAATTTTTTATGAATAATTAGGTAAAAAAAAAAATTAAAAAACAATAAAATTAATAAATGCATTAGAAACGATAGATACATACAGTGAGTCATAACTCACAACTCATAACTAAAACCATAGCTCCCACGTCAGAGCAGCAAACCCTCACGCCATTGTTTACTCAAGACTTGCTGTTTTCATCGCGCCGCCGTGCACCGCCGTGCACTACCGCCTTTCATCCCACATCGGAGAATTCCTCGGAAGATTAATCAATTCTTACCATTTTCCTCCTCAATCATCGCTCTTTGATTTACTCTTACCTATTCATTTTTCCGCCTACCCCCCACTCAACAAAATTCAAACATAAATTGATTAATTAATTAATTAATTAATTAATGGGACTAAAAGCTTGAGCCCCACTTCGGTTTATCTATGTTCTTTTGACTAAAGCTCCGATTTTTCTTTGAAAGGTACGTTTAATTTAATTCTTTATTATATGAGTAATTATTTTTGGGTTTTTGCATGAACTTCTTCTCTGTATTCATTTTCAATTACTTGGTTTTTTATTTGCTGTGCCTTGGTTTTGATTATGTAATCTGTCTGAAATTTAGGTTCACTTCCGAAATTGAATTTTCGTAGATTTATCTTTATACTGTTGGGGGTTTATTTGCCAGAAATAATTTTTTTGGGGGTTTTAATGAATGACACTGAGAATTGTTGTGTGTTCATCACTGTTTTAATTCAGTTCAGCTGTTGCAAATATTCTCGAAACCGGAATTTGTGTACGCATTAGTACAATAGACGAGATTCGAGAACAAGTCGAATATATGAATGATATCACTAGTTAAATTCAAGGTGCACTCGTAATCCTGACCTCATTTTGTCGTGATCTTGGATTACAAATGCTGGTCCGTCTCAACATACTAATTACTAAACGAAACCCGTAGCCTCGTTTTTACAAATGTTGACTCGGGTTTCTTCCGGAAGCTTTCGTAATTAATTTCTTAAGTAAGGAGGTTATTAAATCCCTAAGACGTTAGTTGCTTAAGTTCTTCGTTGTTTGTTTTAATGACTTAACCATTTAGAAGTTATATTTGGAGTGGCCGCTGATTTGCTTCGTTTTATATTCGTCTATTGTAGGTGCTCGGTTAAATTGTTTTTCTTCTTTGTTCGTATTTCTCTGCCATCTTCAGATATGGTTTTTGGTTACACTAAATATCTCGCATCGAAAAACGAGGACCGATGCTGCCTTGTTTGAAACCAGCCCCGTCAGCAAACAATCACATTTCAATTTCGTCACCTACTTCTCAAGGTAAATAAATCCCTTCGAAAATTCTTTCATTTCTATTACTCAAAAAGATATTTCAGTATTTCGATTAACATGTACATACAAACACGATTCAGGATATTCAGCGGACAATACGCCAACATCGAGTGTTCAACTCTCTCCGACCGTCAACCTCAGTCGAGAATTCACCCTCGCAGTCAAAACAAATTCTTACAACGAAATCCGAAAAACATTCGACCAAATTGCAAACACAGAACAAGTCGAATTCCACGAGGAAACTCAACTCTTGGACAAGGTTCTTAAACCGGGCCCCGCGCGTATTCTAGAAGCCATATCGCTGACTAGGCGCACCTCTCTCACTCATCTCATCGCCACATACTTCGAACACACCGAGCAAACTTCCCGTTTATGCCTCCTCCTCTACAACAGTATCCACCTTGCCCGCCTCCTGTACACCCCTGTACACAACCTTCTAGAAGACCTCGAGGAATATTCCCTCTCCGATTCCCAATGCAAGATTGCCTATAACGTCTTTCTCCAATTCGACTCGCACCTCGAAAACCCCTTCATCTCACCCAACTCGCGCAGCTTCAACGACATCCGCCGGTGCTTCTTACAGCTCAGGGAAAAGCTCGACCGCCGTCTCAAGAAGTCGAAGTCCAAGTCAACGAGGCCCGTATTGTGTTTCGTTGCGGGCCCCACGTGGGCCAGGAGCAAGAGGGATAGGGCCCGCAAGGCGCAGCTGGAGGCGGCGGCAAAGGGCGTCTACGTCATCCGTAATGACGTGGACACGATCGATCGATTGGTGGCGCGTTTGCATGCGGGGGTTGAAAACGACAGGCTGCTGGTACGGATGGGGGTGGAGAGGGGGGTGGATAGATACCCCATTGAAGAGATACTGAAGCAGCTTCGAAGAAATCGAGCCGGTTTTCTGAAACAGCTCGTGGATCTTGAGGAGCATTTGTTCCTCTGTTTTGCTGCTGTTAATCGATCAAGATCAATTCTTCTCCAAGAGATCTCTGCATCACACTAAGTAATCCCGTCTTCGAGAAAAGAAAAAAAAAAGACTCTTTTAACCCTGTTTAATTTGCATGCATGCATGCATATGTCGTTTCGATTAGGGCTCGTTTGGTAGCGATGGTTATAGATTAGATAGGATATGGTTGTAGTATTATAGGTGATGTGTTAGAAGTTGTGGTTAATTTCTAATATTAATGTTTACAAAAGAGAGGGTTATATTTGTCATTTTCCTTGGGGCTCGGAGATGTATGAGAAATGGAAATGTAATTGGATGAGCTAAGTGAGAAGTATTCATTTGTTACATCTTTTTTTATAAAACCTCACAATTTGTACTATTTTTAGACTGATATTTTTTAGGGCAAATTATGAACACCCTCGTTAGAAAAGGTCAAATTACGAAAAAACCTTCATATTTGGATAATTATAATTACCCTTCAAATATAAATTTTCTAACATGTCCATTCTTATAGTGTCAAATTCAACATAATTTTCTAAATTCCGTGGAATGTTCTCTAGTTTGTACTCGTTTTGTGCAGAAATGCAGTTTCTGATGCACTACAATCTGATATTTACAAGCCAATCGACACATTTTATCATCATCTTATTTTAAAATGTGGAGCTCGAATGGATAAAATGTATACAAACTGGAGAATATTTCACATAATCCAGAAGAATTATACTAAATTTGACACCGTAAGTTTAGACTTTCGCGCAAGAAAATTCATAGTTTGAGTGATTGTACTTACCCAAACAAGAGTTTTTTTTTTTTAATTTGACATTACAATAATTTACCCTATTTTTAGTATGATTTTTTTTTTTCTGATATACCGACGACTTGACTATAAAAAGTAAAAAAAAAATATTTTATTTAGCAGACAGAGAAGATATGAACAAATCCAACAAAGTTAAATTACGAAAGTGACATTCTGGTACAGTTGTTTATTATTACCGACCACGTTCTTGCCTCGCATGCTCTTCTTCTTCATCATGCTTTATCTACATGTACCTCGCGCTTCATCCATAGTACCTTGAGTGTACAGTTAGAAGAAAATAAATAGAGCTTTGAATGAGAAGAATCAAAGTCAAGCTTTCAACATCTCTCTCTCCCTCTTATTTAATACATCATTTCAAAATCAAAAAAAAAATTGAAAATCCCATAATTCATTCTTCCTTTTCAACAAAATTTCTTCAACGAATTAATATTTCCATTTTTAAACCCCACTTTTTTAGCTGTAAAGATTCTCAGAAAAACACAAAAATAAAAAAAATTAATAATAAATAAATAAATAAAATAAAATAAATCCCACTTCCCTCCCACTGAAAAATATTTCGATACCATAATTAAAATCTATGTTTAATCTCTGTCCCACCTTCTAATATGCAGAATTAGAATCGCAAATTCGTAACGCCACTTGTGTATAAATCTGTGAGATCTTGAAACCCTAGTTCAAAATCTGTATATATTATAATAATAATGCTGAGGCAAGGGCACAGAGGAGTGATAATCGACGGCGTAATGGTGCCGACCAAGATCCGGAAAAGGGGGAGCTCGTCCACGTCATCTTCATCTTCCAGAGTCTACAACTACAGGCTGAACAAGCGGGCCATTCTGGTGGGCAAGAATCGGGCCGGGTTAGGGATCGGACCCGGAAGATCCAGATCCAGCACACCGGCCCCTGCGTGGCGAACCGCCGCCTTGAGGGGCGCTGTCGACTCGCCCAAGTATTCCCAGAGTGGGAAATCGACCCGACCCGTTTCGGCCCGGAAGCTCGCCGCCACTCTCTGGGAGATGAACGAGATGCCTTCGCCGGAAATGAGCGAGGTTGATTCGGAGGTGATGAATCGGCGGCGGCAGCAGCAGAAGAAGAATGGAGGTAAGATTTTCCCCAAGAGAGAGAAAATGCAACCCGTTTGGGGGTTGCATACGGGTTCGGGTTCGGGTTATTTGCCACCCCATTTATCTGATCCATCTCACAGCCCGACAATTTCAGAGGTGAGTGATTGCATACTTGCATAAGGTTCATACCATAGTTTAATTTGAATAAAAATCTCTCATTTATTAAATAGAATATAACTAAATACCCCTTTTTCGATTTTGTAGAAAATGGATCGATCCGGAACCGGTAGCCGCCACCGGAGAAGAACACCGTCGATTTCGCAGATGCTTATGTCCGCCGCCGATCGGAATATCGGAGTTCATGATTCTATAAGCAATGCTAGTTTTATGGAGGTAAAGATCAAATTTTTATTTATTAGTTTTTTTATTTTTTTGAATTTTCTGTATAATATTAAAAATGTATGTATATATACGTATATATAAATCCAAAATTGCAGGTGGAGACTCGTTCCCGCCCCCAAACGTCGAACTCGTCGGTTACGAACTCCAGAAACCGTCTCAAAGACATAAGCAACGCATTGACCACTTCGAAAGAGCTCCTGAAAATCATCACCCGCGTGTGGGCCCAAGCGGGCCCACCCTCGTCCAGCCTATCACTCGTCTCGGCCCTCCACGCTGAGCTGGAGCGGGCCCGCCTCCAGGTCAACAACCTAATCCAAGACCCTCGTTCTGCTGAAGAGAAAACCTTGTGGAAAATTAAAGAAAAACAAGCAGTCGAAGCTGCGGTGGGCCCCATCGTTGATGAGCTGGCGGCGGAGCGGAAGTCGAGGCGGAGAGTCGAGAGCTTGAACAAAAAACTCGGGATTGAGTTAGCGGAAACGAAATCTTCGTTTGTTGAGTTGGTGAAGGAATTGGAGAGAGAGAAACGGGCGAGGGAGATAACGGAACGGGTTTGCGATGAGCTGGCGAGGAATATGGACGAGGATAGGGCAGAAGTGGAGAAGGAGAGAGAAATGCTCCAATTGGCTGATAAGTTGAGAGAGGAGAGAGTCCAGATGAAGCTGTCCGAGGCTAGGCATCAATTCGAGGAGAAGAATTCCGCCGTTAGTAAGCTGCGGAAGCAGCTAGAAGTTTTCCTCGGTACGAAAAATAAGCACGAGCTTCTAGAAGAACAAGATGATGATGATGATGTGGCATTGGAAGAAGATTCTTCAGCAGAAAGTGAGCTTCATTCGATCGAACCGAACAAGAATAATAATAATAAAGGGTACAAATGGTCTTCTCAAAAAATGAGTTCTCTTCGGAGAAGTGTGTCCGATGGAGTTGAACGGGGTTTTCGAGGAGAAGATTGTCACGAGGTCGAGAAGGAAGCTTTTAGAAGTGGTTGTGTTGAGGAGGGTCAGGGGGTCAACAAATCGGTCAAAGGTATCAAGGATAGGATATTATCGAGTTCTAGGTTTGTGTCGTCACCGTCGTCCAATCAAAAGGAGCACTCGTGGCCGTCGAGAGATCCATGTGGCGGTACGCCCGAGGAGAGATCTAGTGTTGTCCAAACAACGAGTTCGAAGTCGAAAAGTACAGGGGTCGTCAGAAGATCGAAACGGTGAATGTTATTTTAGCGTTGCTTGTTTCGAGAAATGTCGAGTAAGTTAACATCTTGTTGATTTGTAAGTTAACTATCTGGAAAATTGTGAAATGTTTCCTTTTTTATTGTACAGAAGAAGCATGTAAGCCAAGTTAAACATTATATGAAGCTTCGAAACCATGCTTAAGCAGAATGCTGTGGTAATTACGATAACCCCGTCATTTTATGTCGTATGTTATTAGAGGTGGAAATTGGAACGGAAATTTCCGGATTATGCCGATTTCTATCGGAAAATTTCTGATTTTGGAGCTACATTTTTCATCCAATAAGGGGTAAAATTGGAAATATCCGAAGAACATTCTAAGGAATCTTAAAGATTCCGGTAGTTTTGACACCGTAGGTGTGTACACGGTTATATAGTTAGGGGTGGCTAAATGTAATTATGAATTTTTTTTAATTTTTTTTTTGTAATTTGACCTTAGCCGATGTAGTTTGTATTTGTTCGCGGATTTGGTGACATTAATTATTTAAGAAAAATCACAAGATTTCAACGTTGAATATAATCACTACCATATTAAGATTAGCAGAACCTTCTGCAAGACAATAACCTTAATTTTGATTTGATTAGTGCCCCACCACTTATTTAGATGCTTAAACACAATAAATAAATTGTCATGATATTTTTTTACAGAGTTAAGGGTTAGGGTCATGCCTAACCCCATTGAATATGTTTCTCACAAAAATAAAAATTAAAAAATTAAATAAATAAAAAGGTCTTCATTGAACTTTGGAATTAACAAACAAGAGAAATTTGGAATTGATTTGTTTGTTACACTGAATCCAAAGGACAAGTCACATGCACATTGAAACTTTCCCCAAACAATTTAGTTAGTTGAACAAGTTAATTTTAGCGGCAAATTACGGCCGTCCCTGAGATAAAATTAATTTATGAACAAACTCCTCATATTTGGGTAATTATCTATATACTAAAAGATGTTTTCTTTTATAAGAGAATACGTAATTGCAAGGTCGGTTATAATTACTCAAATTATTTTTTTTCGTAATTTGACATAACCTGACCCCACCTTTCAATTACTTTGTGTCTAGAGTCACTAATTTTTTTTTAGTATGATTGCAATTTTCACAAGTAATCTACATAATTGTTCTAATAAAGGCTCCATTTTCCAATTTGGCACCAGCTAAGCTAAGATGTTTCCCACTCTACCCCAAATTTATATTCCCATTTTCTCAACCTATACTATATATCACACTAACTCATAATCTCTCTCTCTCTCTCTCTCTCTCTCTCTCTCTCTCTCTCTCTCTCTCTCCTCTCTCTCTCACACACACACACACTAATGAGAGAGAAAATGGGAATGAATTGGGTAGTACTGTTATATTCATACGCAGTTTTAGCTCTGTTATTCACCAAAGCAGCAGAAGCAAAGATCATGACTACAACACCACATGGTTTCCCTTCTTCCATCATAATTCAGCCTGCAGCAGAACAACAACATGATCAACAGCTTTCTCTCTCCGACAAAGAATCAAATCAAATTTATTACAAAGAGAAGTTCTTCACACAGATTCTTGATCACTTCAACTACAACCCACAGAGCTACCACACATTCCAGCAAAGGTACTTAATCAACGACGAATACTGGGGTGGCCCCACCACTAATTCCCCCATCTTCGTCTACACCGGCAACGAAGGCCGCATCGACTGGTTCGCACAAAACACCGGTTTCATGTTCGAAACCGCTCCCCGTTTCAATGCCCTACTTGTTTTCATCGAGGTATGTATACATATATATTGTTATCAGTATATTTGCCTATGAAAATCTACTCGATCGTTGTTCTGTTGAGACAGATTAATTGTTAAGACATTTGTTGTTGCAACGTAATTCTTATGTGGATACAAAATTGAACTAGTGGAAACAGAATAAAAAAAACACAAGAATTTAATGTGGTTCGGATACAAATCATATATATATAGTTGAAAATTGAATTTTTGCAGCATAGGTATTACGGGAAGTCGGTGCCGTTTGGCGGGAATAAAGAGACGGCGTACGCGAATTCGTCGACGCTCGGTTATCTGAGCTCAGCGCAGGCGCTGGCGGACTACGCGGCGGTGATACTTGATCTGAAGAATAATTTGACGGCGGCCGATTCGCCGGTGGTGGTGTTCGGAGGCTCCTACGGTGGAAGTATGGCCGTATTAATTATATTCTTTACTTTCTATATATATGCATTCACAAAACAACGAAAAACATTGAGCTGGATTTCTTGAGATTGGGAATAATAATAATAAAATATATAATTAATTAATTAATCATATATAATTACGATAAATTATTAAAGCTCATGAAATTCCACTCAGTGTGTGTGTGTGTGTGTGTGTGCAGTGCTGGCAGCATGGTTGAGATTGAAGTACCCGCATGTGGCTATAGGAGCTTTGGCTTCTTCTGCACCAATTCTCAACTTTGACAATATAACTTCTTCATTTACTTTCAATAATATCATCACTCAAGATTTTAGGGTATGTATGTACACAACTTTTTTATTTACTTACTTTTTTTGTTATTTATTTTACAATTTCAATGACGAATTATTTACTATATTCCAATTTTGCCCTTACTATACGATCATCGATAATTTCAAAACGTTGGTTCTCGACTTCTCTATAGTTAGTCGGAATGGACATCTTAGTCATATTATATATATGTTTTTTTTTTAATATCCGTACATATTTATTATATTTTTTATATTTGTGTACAAAAAACGGCACTTAATTTGAAACTGAAAGTATTTCAGATCGAAATAAATAAATAAATCAATAAATAAAAACAATCATCATGCATACAGTAAGATTTAACATTTTGCATATAAATTAGATTTAACTTAGGATAAGGTTACTAGCTATTTTAGAATAGACTTCTCTAACAAGAAAACAAAAAATGGGGACCGGAAATGGGGAAGAATTAATTGCAATATTTGTGACATTTCGGGTAATTTAATTTAATTTGATTTTTGAATTTATTTTTTAATTTAATTGCAATATTTTTGAATTTATTTTTCGGGTGCCGAAAAAATAGAGTGAGAGTGAGAATTGTTACAAGGTGATCAAACGATCATGGCAAGAAATCGAAGAGACAGCAGCAAAACCTGGAGGATTAGAGATTCTCCGAAAATCATTCAAAATATGCAAGTAAGAAATTATTTTCGATAGCGAAATCATTTTTTCTCTATTTATTTAATTTTATATACATATATAATATTTTAAAAAAAAAAAAATATATATATATATATATATATATATATATATATATATATATATATATATATATATATATATATATATATATATAAATGGACAGGAATTATATGAGCACAGACTATCTTGAAGGTTGGCTTGGTACAGCCTATACTTACACTGCCATGACAGATTATCCAACTCCCACCAATTTCCTTAATCCCATGCCTGCTTATCCTGTTAAACAGGTACTAATTATATATGATTAATCCGGTTTATTAATTATTAATTATGATTAATAAAAAATTTCCAAGCTTTTATTTAACTTTTTTTTTTATAATAAAAATAGAAGTTTATATAATTTATTATTTTGTATAAAAATTAAGACTATGGAACCTCATATTTTGTAAAAAAAATTCAAGCTGTTTTCTTAATTAATTGTTTATTTATTAATTATTTTATATTTATAAAAAGAAATGATTTTTTTAATTAAATCTTAAAAGAAATATTGAATGCAGATGTGCAAGGCAATCGATGATCCAAAGAGTGGGAATAACACCTTCGAGAAATTATACGCTGCGGCAAGCATTTACTACAACTACACTGGCAATGCCAAGTGTTTCAACCTCATTGATCGTTCCGATCCACATGGGATCCGACCCGGGTGGAATTGGCAGGTACCAAATTTTTAAATCCGACCCTGATTAATACTAGATATAATCCAACGAACCAAACTTCTTACTAAGTGTGTATGTTTGTGTGTGATTATTTCAGGCATGTACGGAGATGATTTTGCTTACAGACGGCAACACAGAGGACAGTATATTCCCAGCATCTAACTATAGTTACAATGACCGATTACAGTATTGCAAGTCTAATTACGACATTGACCCTAGGCCCACCTGGATCCCCACCGAATTCGGAGCCCGTGTGAGTATCCATCTTGGGCCCGGCCCAATTTAAAGTCGTGTTTTATTTGCGAAAAAATGAATATCTTTCTTTTGCAGCATATTCACCGAGTTCTCAAGCGCTTTGGAAGCAATATCATCTTCTTTAATGGTCTAAGGGATCCATGGAGCGGTGGCGGGTTCGTTGTTTCGCCTTTTTCTCTCTCACACACTAACACACACACACACACATATGTATATATAAATAACGTCGTGCTTTCAATCATTATCGATGCAGGGTGCTCAAAGATATATCCAAAAGTGTAGTTGCAATTGTTGCAAAAGAAGGTAATTTAGGAAAAAAATCAAAAAAATATATTTCGTATTATTTTTCATGCAAGATATCTCTTTATAAATAAATGAAATTAATTTGACGAATAGGTGCACACCACGTGGACCTAAGATTCTCAACAAGGGAAGATCCAGAGTGGCTTAGAGAGGTGAGGAAAAGAGAAGTACATATCATCTCAAATTGGCTCTCTCAATACTATCACACTTTGGCTGATTTCTCATAAATCATAATTAATTAATTATTAGTTATATTAATCTTTTATACATACACATGACATCAAGTTATATAATGCCATTCCATCTCAAACTTCTTATTGATTTGGCCTCATAATTATCAAATGTAATAATTAAGGATGTTTCAATTCGTACACTCCTCTTGCAATAAAAGAATGTGCTAATTAAATGTCTGTTCAATTTTGCTCAACGTAAATATTTTTCAAAATAAAAGTAAGAGAGAAGTACATGGAAATATCTCCTAGATTTGCATTTTGATGGGGTCAATTAGGAGAAATTGTATTATTGGGCCTTATTCATATTTATTTGGGCCGAATATGCTAAAATGATCCATCGACAATAGGTCGGGCTTGTGGTCTAGAAAAAGAGGTCGGTTCGGAAATGTGTATGTAGAGGAGCTCGGTATTCGGAGGAAGAAGAACAAACGAGTTCAGTTACATCATGAGCGTTCGTTCGGTTATGTCTTTGGCAAGACTGTCGTTCACATATTGTTTAGGTCTTTTGCATCGAAGATATGAAATCTAGGGTAAATCGAGGAATCTGATTTATCAAGGATTGTAAATTAAGTTTAAATCAATTACCAATTTTTGTGAATTAAACTGACACGTTTTATGATCTCAATTTAATAAAACAGTAAAACGAAGATGAAGAACACTCGAGATTACACACTTAAGGGAACGTTTGTATATTATGCTAGAGCCCCAACCACTATATTTTATTACAATAGGGCCCTCAAATATAAATATTAAAAAAAATGCAAATGGAGCTCAACTTTTATACAAAAAATAATATAATATAATATTCACACTTGTACTATTAATACACAAAATAAAAAAATATTACCAATTTTTTTTTTTAATTTTATTTAAAAATTTATAATAAAGACCCGAAATTTATTTTTTTACCTAAAGCCCCATGTATGTTTGAGCGGGCCATGCCCATGTATATATATACATAATTTAAAAACGTGGTGATATGTTAGAAACATTTTCTTCCCACTGTTGTAATTAAAGTTAGCCCAAGAATATGACAGCTAGACAATTTATTCAATTCACAGAGGAAACATGAACCGGGTTTATGCGTCTCCAATCATATTGTGGCCGGGTCAAGTAATTCAAAAGTTAATTATACGTTACTCCCTCTGTTTTGAATTAATAATAGTTTTTGGAGAATTTTCTTTTTTTATTAATATTTGTCACGAACCCTTAAATTTCAATTATTTGAAACGGGCTGTGCAATATATGCTAGGCTTAGTTTAATTTCGTTACGATTTTTCAATCAGAAATATTAAATGGCGTTTCAAATCTACTAATATCGTTTTGACATGGAACGATATTTTGACCATATAATAGTCTGATTTTGGTAGAATTCACAGCATGAAAGTTATAGTCAATTTGAATTAGCTTTCTAATTCAACTCGAGTCGCCTAAATTGGATGCAGCGTGAAAAAGTTGTGCGTGAATTAGTGAGATTTTGAAATTTACATATCTCATAACATCAAAGTTGTAGGAGGTATTGTTTATCGATTCATTCATATATTTCCTATCCGACATGCAATCATGATGATTCAATTTGAATTAGAATGCTAATTTAAAGAACTACAAATTCTGTGTTCAGTGATTTGCGAAATTCGGACTAACCAATGACCAAAAATAATGTTGAAGTCGAAACAGTATTACTAAAACATAAACCATAATTTTTCAAATCCCGTTTTGAAATTATGACAGCGTGACTCCATATTGTTGTATGCAATGTAATAACTAAAAAAAAAAAGAAGTGGGCCTAAAAATTACAGTGTGCAGGAATTTGGGTATGGATCTAGTGGACCCGGTTTTCAGAAAAGTCCACTACCCGCTTCTGATCCACTAGTGGGTCGGATTCCATTTTTTAAGGACCACTTCCATTCTTATTAATTAATTTAAAAAAAAAAAAAACTTGTTGACGTGGCTACTTTCGCATCGATTTATATATATTAATTAACTAGTATTTATAATCGTGCGATTCTGGGGATAACATTTAAAAAATGAAAAAAAAATTAAAAAAAATTTAATACGTAACAATAACAGTTTTAATAAAAAATATATAACACTAGTATAATATAAATTTTATTAGTGATATTTTTAAATAGCGTTTACTTTGATTTTAGTTGCGAATTTAAAAAAAAATGTGAATCATGCAAATCGAATGTGCTACTAGCCCCACTATTAAGTAAGTAAAACTTTATAGCGGTAACCAAACGAGTTCTGAAAAAATAGAAAATTATGCCGCCATATATACAGTAAGTATATGTGTACTTCTATTCATATTTAATGTTTGACTTATAATCTAGAAGGAAAATATATTTAAGTTTTAACTTTTTACAACTTTTTTTGTGCGTATAGTTTTCTTACACTTTTCAATAATATATTTGGCGGAAAGTGATGTATGATGCATTTTGGAACGAGACATATAATTTGAAGCTCGTACCATATTTAATTATGCACATGCGATTGCGCAAATTAGTGGATGTAAATGAACTGAGCCGAGGCGATTGTATGAATATTCATTTTTTTTTTGTTTATCGAGCTTTAAAATTTGTGATCTGATAAACAATCAGGTCGAGAACTCAAACTAACTTCAATCAAATCGATCACAATTCAGGATCGAGTAGCAAAAATTGTTTAGGCATATTTTATATAAAAAAGAAATTCTAATTGAGATCTATTGAGTCAATCTTTATAATTTATGGAACAAATTAAACCGAGTTTGAACGAACTTTAACTATCGATCGCGGATCGAATATTTATTTTTAATGGCCCTTACCTGATCTTTGAAGTCTTTTTATATGGTAGTTAATGACATCACATTACATAATCCATACTAACCTAAAATAAATTCATTATCAATTTTGAAAATAAAATAAAGTACAATTAATTAAATTATGCCACATGGGGAGTGATTTATTGATTAATGTCATTATGTTGACCATAACACCTTTTTGACACTTCTCAAAATTAAAATAATATTATTGTGTGGTGATGCATTAGCATTTAAAATTTCACATTATATTAATAACACCAATCTCAATATTATTCTTTTCAAAAATAAGAAAATTAATTAGCTAGCATACGATATCTAATGTTTGAAATTGTATAATACTTGTCGACGAATATTATTATCTTGGACACAAAATAAGGTTTAAAAAATAATTGAATCTTTAGTACAATAAATCAAGATCCTATAATTCCGACATGCCTTGTACTTAAATATGCAATTATATATAATTTGTGTGACACAAATGCAGATGCGTATCAAACTTAGGATTATGATACATTATAAGTTTTGGTAAGTATTTTTTACATTGAACTGCTACAATCTGAATAACCAATGCCCCAATGATAACTTATTTATTATTTAAAATACTATATAATTGCAACCAAATGCTTCGTCTTTAGTGGTTTCACGTGTATAATCTCTTAAATTATATCAATTATAGATGAAATTAAATAACTTTTCATTAAACACACATACACATAGGTGTGTGTTGGTGTGTTTATTATGAGCAAATTTAAGATTAATAATTATCTAATATAAATATTCAGTTGTAGCATCTATATTTTTCAAAATCTACATGATCGAAGATGAAAGAATTAGATATACATATAGACATATATACATATACTGCTAAACCCAGACTAACAAAGTGTGACAAATTCAATCTACAAAATATTAAGAAATTTGAACTAGAGTCATTGATTTTACACTATTTTTACTCCACCACCACCGTAATTAGACCCCCCTTAATTAAAAACAGAGGAATATCTTAGTGTAGAAGTCATTACATATAGATTTATTTAAATATAAATATATATATATATATACAAAAAAAAAAAGAGTGGTTGTTGTTACTAACATGGAGCTTAATTATAAAGTCCGTATAGATACATATATATACATATAATTTGTCGGATATCTGCTCGTAATTTGGACCCTCAGTGACTAAGCATGTTTTCTGACTTTTTAGCAAAATTAAACGTAACCACCGATCATTTCTTTCATCAATTAATATCATGCTGCATGTGATCACTGTTACATTACACACACTCTTACGTGTACGTACCTCTCTCTTTATATTTTGTGTGTGTGAGAGAGAGAAAATAAATTATCAAATAAATAAAATATTTATATATATAAAACACACACACACACACACATTAGAATCCATCCCCACACCCCAACAACCTCTATAATATTATTACTACGTTTGTTTGCTTTCGTTTCTGTCGATACATTTGACAAGCTAACCCCCCCTTTCTCTCTCTACACACACATGTGTGTTTAGAGAGAGAGAGAATACACCTGGAATTTGAGGTGAGCTTTTGTCTGAGTCTGCTAACAAACACAGATATACATACATATACATATACATATATATATAAATATATAAATGAAATGAGATGGGACCCACGGAAATGATAAGATCATAAAATAAATAATAAATTGGGAAAGGGATAGGGACAGAAGTGAGAGGTGCCCGTAATTAATGTGACAGCAAATATGGGACTCAACTAATTAATTATTTTTTAAATGAATAAAATAAATCCCAATTTGAGGTTATAATTGGAACACGAACAAACTATCTAAAGGCGGTCCTATTATTAATTTATTTATGTATATATATATATATATTGGATCCTAAGCTTATCTCAACTCATCTAAAAATTTATTTTTATTTATTTTATTTATTATTATATATTGGAAATGCCAATATGGATTCCATGCATTATTTGTTTATTTATTGTTATTTTTACTGTCATTTCTCGTTTTAAATTAGGAAAGGTGATTGAGTTTCTATTATTTATGTTGTATTGTCATGCGTGACATATTATTTTTTTTGTTTTGAGTACGTTGGTAATTAATACATATTCATGCGACACCAGATTGAATTATTTATTTATTTTATTTCTTGCTAACTTTGATGTTCATTCATTTTATTTTTCGTCTCGTTAGGCAAAAAATGATTTGAATTTCCAATATATATATATATATATATATATATATATATATATATATATATATATATATATATATATATATATATATATATATATATATATATGTAAATTACAAACACCCCCTAAGGTATGGTCAAATTACAAAAACACCCCTCTTGTTTGGATAATTACAACCACCCCTCAACTCCTCAAATTTTTAGTAGAATCTTCGAGATTATATGGAATATTATCACTTGTGTACCCGTTTTATCCCATTCAAACTCTACATTATGGAGCAAGATGATCATAATATGTGATTTTTAGCTTGTATATATCAGTTTGTGGTGCATCGGAAACTGTATTTTTACACAAAATTTCCTCAAACTAGAGCACATTCCACGAAATCTAGATGATTATGTTGAATTTGGCACAATAAGGGTGGAGGTATAAGAAAAAAATCATAGTTGAGGGGTAGATGTAATTATCCAAACAAGAGGGGGATTTTTGTAATTTGACCATACCTCAGGGAGGTGTTTGTAATTTACCCTATATATATATATGGTATAGTCATGCCTGACATATTTGTTGTTTTAATTTTGTTCATTAATGAACAACACTATATATAGTATGTGTGTGTCTATGTAATATTACGTAATTGAGCATCTCTAATGGGAAATATTAAAAAAAAATAAAAAAATAAAAACATCAAATGATCTAGGCGGTGAGAGGAAATAGATCGACAAGGGTTCGAGACCAACTTTATTCGAAGCGAAACGAAGCAAAAATCAATTAAGCTCATCAGCTTCCCCTTTAACCAATGTCGGATTTCGTCAATCCGAGTCGTCGTTTAGGCACTCGAAAGTTCGCACTCGAAAGTTAGAGAAAACTTGGATTGCATTTGTGCCATTTACCGAATGAAGAAGTCTAGTAGAATTAGGTTTTATCTGGTTTTTACTATTTTTGGATTTCTTCTATATTTTCATGAAGTTTTTTAGTCTCTATTTGTTTCTCTAGTATATAAAATATGTTTTTTAGGGTTTGATTTAATTATGTGTGGAAATTAGAACGGAATTTTAAAAAACCGTTTACTTCAATCCGGCTACTACCGATTTCGGAACAATAATTTAAAAAAAAAAAAAAAACAACACTTATAATATTAATACCATTATGCATTTTTGATATGCCTATTTGGGCCGGCCAATGGCCTACGATTTATTTATTCACTGGGTCACTAGCCTAATATGGAAGACCACTACTACTGATGCCCAATCACCTTCAACTAAGGTTTGAGCCCGACAATCTCAACTAGTTAAGCTTCAGCCCAATCGACAAGGTATAAATAGTACGTTTTATTGTTCCCAGCAATCCAAGTGTTTACTTTCTCTCTACAATCTCCACGATTCGTACGTCTGACTTGAGCGTCGGAGGGGTTTTCGCCGGATCAACCCTTTGCTTAGTTTATGTGTGTTCTATTCGCAGGACTCTCAGGACCATCTAGTTCGTGAGCCAGTGATCCACTCTGCTCTCTCAACTGATTTTACTCCACTATCTAAGGTGATCTACTATTTAGCATCATCGGTTTTATATTATGGTTGACAAAAAATTAGCATTTTAAATTTTTGATTATGAAACAAGTTTATTCATTTCTATTTCAGAAATTTCGATTTCTAATGTTTCTGAAATTGTTTGAAACGAAATTGGAATTGATTTTTAACTTCCAATAGTTTTTTTTCTTTCAAGTGTGTTAATTCCGATCAGATTCGTGCAATTTCTGAAAGGTATTGGGGTGTAATAAAATTTGAAGTGTGTTTTCTATGATAACATTAATAAAATAAGCATGAATTAAAGATATTGCGTGAGTGATATTGGGGTCAGAAGGATAGTATTATGTTGATATTCAATTTTATTTTGGTACGGATAATGGTCATTTAAAAATTATTTCTATTTCCAGATAAAGAAATAAAGATTTAAAGAAATAAGTGAAATTGTGAATTTGTGTATTTAAATGAGAGTGTTGAGGGGTGACAAATGGATCTCAATTGTCAAGTCTTAATAATTAAGCTGCAGCCCCCCTATATAAAATATAATGCAGTATGACCCTTCAAAAATTCAAATAATGTTGTCATGGTCCTTGTGATCAAGTTATAGCCTTTAAATTAGGTTGTCGAGGGAGTTGGTGTAAATGATGATTTGTAAACACCCACCCACCATTTTAATTATATACAAAATTATTTGATAACACGAACTATAAAACATCAATACGTAATTTTTCATGAAATTATTCAAACATTTTAATAATTAATCTTAAATATAAGATATAATAACAACTCTTAAAAGAGTTTATCGGCAGTTTAAAGTAAGTTTAGTTAAATGAGTTCCAAGGTGGTGTTTGCAAAAAAACTGAAAAATCAACTTAAATTGAAAAAACAGGTTTTGAAAATGCTTTTAAGTTGATTCTACAAACACCTAAGAAAAAATTATGAGAAAGAAAAAAAAAAAGCTCTAAATCGATTTTAAAAAACTTATGCAAACACCACCTACATCTTAATCATAAATTGACAAATCAAATATATCTACAACCATAGTTTAAAATTAATTAATAAGAATAAAACACGTTGAAAATTAAAAAAAAAATTAAAGTCTAAATTAATGACCAAACAATATAATCAATCACACCAATTAGCTCCCTATACAACATCAAATCTAGAGCAACAAGTCATTATCATCCTAATTTATTATATAATCATTTCAAGGGGGTCTATTCTATGCTACACCCGGTTAAGTTCACCGGGTGTCTAAGATTTCGACATGTGGCAATTAGTAAATTAATTAGTTAATTATATATTTTTAATTATTGTGAAATTAATAATTGAAAGAATCACTTTAAAATAGGTAATTATGATCCTCTCTCCAAATCTTTTCTATTTTTTCTCCAATTACTCCCTCTTTGACCAACTATTGCACTTCTTCTTCTTCGTGGTTCGATTGATTTTTGGCTTTTGATTTTCTTTCTTCTGGCTTCCGCAAACGAAACTCTGCAACGAAGATGGAGGGTGCAACAAGGCAGAAGATGGAGAGTGCGGCGAGGCAGGCACAACGGTCACTGCCGAAACGAGGGCGTCGACTGAGGAACAACCGCCGGTGGTGGCGTCGGCGTGGATCTCGACTGCGATCGAACGGTCAGAGGTAGTCGGGTCGATTATCAACAACTTGTAGGTCATGGATGTCTGAAGAACCTTATTTTAAATGGTGTTAAACCTTATAGTACTTTAGAGCTGGAAATCGTGATGAAGAGATGGTTCATTAGCAACTGGAATTAAATAAATGGAAAATCGAAGAACCTTATTTGAACTTCTGTACCGGAGTTGGGCAATCTAGAACCTTAAGTACTCAAATTGTACGATCATTGTGAAATTTAGTATAAATATTGTAATTTCGTTCACTTTTGCATTTGTACCCATTGTTAAAGATTTTAATATTTGAAGAGAGATATGGTGTTAGAACTATAAATTGTATTACTTTTTCACTGTGTCTAAACTAAAAACATACAAGCTTGACAATATAATTGAGTGTTGACTATTGTACAAAACCTAGTCAAATAAATGAGCTTGACATTGACAGAATATGTACTTAGTAGTTCAAATCAAATAACACGGATGTAATCGTTCACAACTAATTAATATAACAAAAACATAGAAAATTACAAGAATACTATTCATTTAAATATCGAATCTGCAGAAGTTATAGAGTTGCCATCTGTTTACTCATCAAAGTTTGGCATATACTAGATAAATTAAAACTTTAACATTGTAAAAAGAAAACTCTCTCCAAATTCCCAACAACAAAATAATTGTCTGAAACTAAAATACACTTGTTGAACTATAATAAAAAACTATGATAAGAAAATATCCTAGTGAAAATTGGGGCCCCCCTCCTTGTTGCTAACAGATCCCTGAGGAAATTAAACACAACTAGTTAGTAAGTTAAGTATATATAGTTTATCAACAATTATCTCACTAAAATACCAAAACTAACAAAATAGCATAATACATATACCTGTGATATATTAACACCCCAATGTTGGTACATGTAAGGCGAAGGATGGCCTTGGCCGAAATTAAAAACTTGACCTTGTTCCTAGATATCCAATACATAAACTATAAGATGCCAAATATATTTATTATAATTAGAGACTAAATAAATGGCTCACCACATGCATTGTCGGATATGGCGTATGATGCAACCAATCAGATCGAGGTTCACAAGCTTGAGAACCAGTTGAAATATCTCCGAAAGGATGAGCAGTGTATCGTAAATGTCGAACATTAACGGCTCTTTCAAAGGTCTGAGCTTTCTTTTTTGTGCATTTTGCTGCTCTTTCTAAGATATGACAAAAATAATTAATACAACAAAATAGAAATTCAACTTAAAATATTTGATAAACTTACTTGAAGACTCAGTTTTCGTTTTTCCTCTTTTGTTTTTCAAATCCCAATGGCTTGGGAGACGAAGATTATTCATTCCTCTTGACTTCACATAAAGAGGATTCCTCACAAGCTCATCGTTTATAACACTTTGTTCTTCCATAGCATCTGAACTTACTTGAGAACCGTCTATCACTATATCTGCATGAGTATTGCTCAAATCTAATTTATCAAGTAATGCATTCAGATTCTAAAGGACACTCTCGAACTCAATTCTCACTAAATCTCTAGCTTATGGATGAAATTTACTCCGCATCGTAAGATCATAACAAAATCTCATTGTATGATTTACATACACTGTATCAGATTCTTGGTTACTTGCAAATAAGTTCTCATCTTGAAGTGCACTACATCTCTTACACCTTTTGTCCATCTCACTTTTATGTACCTCTTGTGGGTAATTTATGCACATTCATTTCTTTAAAAACCAGCAATGCATGCTTGCACAATATACAAACAGATTCAAATAGTTGACAATTGCAATTTACTTCATGCGAGTCCAAAGAAAACTCAACTTTACAAACTTGACCTGAACTGCCTTGTGATCTTACTTTAAACTGGATTAAAGTATCAATACGTAAAGGCTCTCCAACAAGATCGATCCCCAATGAATTTAACAGTTCTGATTGGAACATGTTATATATAGTGTGAGTATAAACTGCTGCAGCATCTCTCAGTAAATAATTAGTTTTTACAACAAGTGTCGGCATTCCACGCCGGCATTTAAAGTCATTTTCTCTTTCATCTTGACGCCACGTGTTCTGAACTTTTTCGAATCGAACAACACACTCAAACAAACTATGTGTACTTTTACCACCAACTTTCAAAGTAGAATTTGTGCCCTCGCTTCTTGATGTAGCTTTAAGTCCAGCACTGAATTTATGTTTACTAAATGCCGTAGACTACTTATTTCTCAACTTGTACATGTTGTTCAACCATGAATGGTCATACAGATTGTAATCAACGATCATTTTACTCCATACATTCTCGAACTCTTCTTCAGATTCACAAAATTCCATACACTTATAAAACATATTCTTGAACTCAGAATTATTATTTAAACTACCGAAATGTGAGGGAGCATTTTGACATATATGCCACTGACACAATCGATGTAGCGAATTTGGAAATACAATTTCAACTGCATTCATCATTGCTTGACATAGATCCGTGAAGACACTTTCAGGTTGTTTACCACCCATAGACTCAAGAAACGTACTAAATAACCATTGAAAAGACGACTCTGTTTCATTTGACATAAAAGCCAACCCAAACATCACATTGTTCTTATGATGATTAATGCCAGTGAAAGGTACACAAATCAAATTGTATTTATTGGTTTTATAAGTTGTATCAATTGAAAGAACATCACCAAAAGCTTCATAATCAAGGCGGCACCGACCATCTCTAAAAAAAAGTTACACATCCTATTGTTTTCATCAACCTGGAAATCCCAATAGAATAATGCATCTTCATTCGATTTATTCTTAAAATATCGAATTAGTTCAGCAGCATCACCATCATAAACTAGTTTGTGATCTTTTGTTAAACGATTAATATAATTATATGCATCTTTTTTAGCAAAACCTACATTTTCCCTCCCATGTGATTCTTGTTGCATATAAGTATACGCGTTAGCTACTGAAAATCCAGCATCCACCAGTGCTTTTAAAGTATCTACTTTAACATATGAAATATTACGAGCCGATCTTAACATATAACTTTGGTCAGGTGTGACCATGTCATGATTATGTTCAATGTAAAAAATAACAACTTTCCACTCTTCATTCTTTTTTCTTCCAACTCTAAGCCTTGCTCTACAACCAAATCTCGTTTCCATCTTTACGTATATTGGTTGTTTACCTTTATTACTACGTTTTTCATCCTTTGTACCTTTACAAGAACATTCAAACTCCTTCATATAAAGTTCTCTACTATTATCATGAAAATACTCTTGTTTTCCTTTTCTCACACTAAAACCTTTAATGCGCCCATATTCAAAATATAATAGATATGCATTTTCAGGACTTGTTACTATTTGCCCAACTGTTAACTTATGCTCAAATTCCTCTATCAAAGATTTGTTATGTACCTTTGAACCGCAATTTGCATTATCGTCGTTGGATAATGAATTTTGTTCCATACCTGTAAATAAATAATATAATCAAATTTAATAAATAAAAAATAATAATTTTATAGTACATGTATATCCAATAACTACATAACAATGATCTGACTGACATGTCTTTACTTATTAGTGGTGTGTTGAAATCTATGATTTTTAATGATATATGTTTTCTCTCATAATGCATATGCGTGAGATATATAAACTTACACTCATGTTTTATCACAAAGAATTCCTTGCATTTTACGTGAATAATAGAGCTAATTTGCTCCTACCAGGGAAGGTTGGAGATTCGTTGCAGAGTTTCGTTTGCGGAAGCCAGAAGAAAGAAAATCAAAAGCCAAAAATCAATCGAACCACGAAGAAGAAGAAGTGCAGTAGTGGGTCAAAGATGGAGTAATTGGAGAAAAAATAGGAAAGATTTTGAGAGAGGATCCTAATTACCTATTTTAAAGTGATTCTTTCAATAATTAATTTCACAATAATTAAAAATATATAATTAACTAATTAATTTACTAATTGCCACATGTCGAAATCTTAGAAACCCGGTGAACTTAACCGGGTGTAGCATAGAATAGACCTCATTTCAAGATACTTATTCCACAATTCTAGGTTGATCGATCTCATGTATTTGGAACATAAATCCCATGTTGTGTAAATTATATATTATTAAGTTTATAGGTTAGTAAGTAATCCATTCTAAAAATAAAATGGTGCCGGGAAATTCTAGTAATTCATTTTTTTTTCCTTCAGTTAGTGGTGGAATCAATATAAAGCATGGCCCCCAACAGATTTCGAATCCCTATTATTTTATATAGAGATTTAAAAAAAAATACATTGTGAATATCATTATAATATAATGGCATTATAAACCCTATAGATTTGTTTTAATGCATTTGGGCCCGGGAAGTTAATTAATTTCTGCTCTAGTGGTGGTATGAATAACAAATTACTTGTATAATTGAACAAATATAAATGCCCTGAAAAAAAAATATATATATATAAATTGGTGAAAGAGGAGTGGGCCCCCACCACTGGAGGGTAGTAACCAACACAGTAACATGGCAAGTGTTTCTTTATTTCACAAAGACATTGAATAGTAGAAACTAATATAGTACTGGTAATAATTCCCCCCTTAGAATCAAATAACATTTTATTTTATTATTTTATAATTATATAATATAATAATATATTCCCCGGGTGGTGCAGGCCCTTTGTAACCTAATTTCCGTGTTGCCTTGAAAAGTTGCACAGTGGATTGCACTGATTATAATGATTGATTTTTCCAGGTCGCTCACGCAAGAACCTTAAACTACTCCCCCTCTCTCTCTCTACTCTCTCTCTCTTCTCTTTCTCTCTCTATATCGTTCGTGTACTCACACACACACACTCTCTCTCTCTCTCTTTCTCTCTCACACACACACACGCCAAATATCTATTTTTTCATATAATATAATATTATTACAGAACAAAACACACAGTTGTTATTACACGCACTTTCTCTCTCTACTTTCCAAAAACAATATATACCGTATAGTACCCTCGCCTGTGAAGCTTCCATTACATTTCCACACACACACACACATCATATATAATTTTGCAGAGAGAGAAATTATTAATTAATGTCGATAAACCACTACTCTTCAGAAATTCCAGAAACCCAGTGGTGGTCGCTGCACCACCGCGCCACCATGGATTCATCTCCCAAAACCACCTCATCCTCTTCTTCCAACAACCACCACCACAAAGCCTCCGACGATAATTCCGCCTCGTTTTGGCTCAGCCCTCACCAGCTCTACTCCACCGCCTCAGCCGGCGGAGCAATGTTCTGCCGCCAGAACGCCGCCGCGGCCGGTGGATTCGACCTCAATAATAATAATGAGGATGAAGATGGCGATGCAGTGACGACGAAAGATAGCGTGGTCGAGAAATCGGAGCTGGGTGGAATCATCCCCAAGGACCGGCTGTTCGAGAAGCCGCTGACGCCGAGCGACGTCGGCAAGCTGAACCGGCTCGTGATACCGAAGCAGCACGCGGAGAAGCATTTCCCGCTGAACGGCGGCGGCGGAGACTCCGGCGAGAGCGGGCTGCTGCTGGGGTTCGAGGACGAGGTCGGGAAAGCGTGGCGGTTCCGGTACTCGTACTGGAACAGCAGCCAGAGCTACGTCCTCACCAAGGGCTGGAGCCGCTTCGTCAAGGAGAAACGCCTCGACGCCGGAGATATCGTCGTCTTCGCCCGCCACCGCGTCGACAGCGGCCGCCTCTTCATCGGCTGGAGGCGGAGGAACTCCACTGCCGCCGCTGGTCAGGACGCCGCCGCAGCCTCTCAGCCGGCGGCACCCTCATCCGGCACCCCCAGCGGCGGCGCCGGTGGTGTTTGGAATAGGGCGGCGGCGTTCTATTCGGCGCAACCTTATCCGATTAGCCGCGGCCAGTATCAAATTACGCCATCTTCTCCTCTACCGAATCACTCTCTTCATCCAGGTATATACATACCTATATATACATACAAAAAGCATATCTCTATTTTCATGTATGTATGTACTGGCCGGTGCTATATTTTCTTACAGATGCAGACGACAGACGCATGGCACTCATGCAATACTTCTGTCTTTGTCTCCTGTGTGTGTGTGTGTTTGTTTGTTTCACACGCATTGGATGTGCGCGTGGTGCACACTTCAATTCATCTTCCCAATTTTCAACTAAATTTCCTTCAATACATGTATAGGGATATATGTTCTTTTTAACCCTTTATAAGGCAAATTAAGCCTGCAGATCGATATATATTTGCCCCCATTCTTCTATTGTAATAATCCCAGATTATATAAAAACAATCCAAATTTGATTTAATTTCAAAAAAAAAAAACGTGTTTAATTATATACATTGATTACACACACATACAGGATCAGTTCCAGTAGTACAGAAGCAAACAACAGGAAGTGGGAATCCCAAGAGGCTGAGGCTGTTTGGTGTGAACATGGAGTGCCAGCTGGCAGATGACGTGTCAGATCCATCCACCCCCGTTATGTCGACCCAGGGTCACCCCCACCATCCCTATCACAATCATCATCACTATAATCACATGGTAATTATATTTATCTCACCCCCCAACTAATATTTTATTACTTATTATTAGCCCTTCTTTTTAATTTTAAAAAAAAAATATTATTTCAGATTAATTAAATTAATAAGTGGTGCAATTTCCAATTATGATCTTGCTGTTTCCCCTATTGAAACAGAACACAATACATTATTCTCATCAATCCCACCTGACCTCCCTAACACTGTACTATAACTAGATTATTATCAGTTTAATTAATCTCAATTAATTAATTAATTAAGTAGCTAGTTGGTTATTCATTTATGAAAAGAAATGGAAAAACAATATTTAGATAGTTGCAATTATAATATAATAATAATACCTAGGTAGGTAGTCCCCCACCCCACCCCACCCCCACCCCATAGCATGAGATGAGAGAGAAAGTAATGGGGGGTGTGAGAAAGCATTAAATGTAAGAGAATGCCAAAAGAGGGAGGGTTTCAAGTAGTGTGTGTTATGAATTATGATATATGAGAAGAGAGCATGTAAGAAATTTCCAACCTGTTTGGTCTTGTGGTCCACTCTACAAATTCTGCTAATTAAGGTCCACACTTTGAAATATCCATTAGATATTTCTATTCCTTCTTTTCTTTTTTTGGGGTGGGGTCTGCAAATATGCCACTTTTGCGGGATCAATTAACAATTAATATTAATGTCAACTTGAGAGAAGTGGGCAGATTTTATATATACACATATACTTGAACTTTATAAGAATATTTAGTAAAGCTAGCAACTTCAAGTTGGTTTATTGGTGTAGGTAATATTAAATATTATTAAGTTTGGAATCATGAGAAAGAAGCCAATTCATTACTTTTTTGTGGGTTTTGATTAATTAATTTATTTATTTATTTATATCTGTCTATTAGGAGATGACGCGGTTACATATGCATGCATGTAGGACCATGGATTGATTGGTAGCGTAGCTAAATCAATCTTGATTAATTAATATTAAGTGTCTCTTTGTTAAGTCATAATCTTTAATCTCTATCGTACAAAAAACGAAGCTTTCCCGTGTAATTATATAATTGGCTACGAGTTCCTTCATTATTTAAAATAATAGTAATAATAATAATAATAATAAAAAGAGGTGGTTATGGTTGTTTGGAAATAGCACTGAATTGTTGTGCTCCACAACCCTTATCTGCTTTAGTCAGTATAGTCTACACACACTACATGGGATTATATATATTGATGGTCCACCATAGATAGGGGGATGGGCATGAATTTGTGATATGTATGTATTTATTTCCATGCTTATCAAATGCTATCATCTTCTCTTTAATTTTTCTTTTTATTTATTTATTTTCAGATTATAAAATAATTAAATATAAATTTGTTGGAACAGGATATCAGTTTTTCAGGAGGGAATGATGATGTATATCGGCAAGGATAAAAGCTCCTGCAGGAAGTGACTTTTTTTGTTCGGCTATGCCCTATATATATATATATATATATATATATATATATATATATATTTCTTGCAACATAAATCAGTCCAAATTTACTACTACAAGAACAAAAAAATAAGGTAAAGATATATTTAGAGAGAGAGAGAGAGAGAGAGAGAGAGAAAAGGGGGTGAAAAATCCCAGATTTTCAGGGGTAATTAGTTTCTCTCACTAGAGTAGAGAAACAAAACAATCAGAAAAGACACTACTCACAAAGTCCCAGGAGTGGAAAAAAGGAGTAAGAAAGATAAACCCCCAACTGGGAAAGTGAAGATGTATGAGAAGATAGGGTGTTGTGGGTCCCACTTTCTCTATATTATATATATCTATATATATATGTAGAGAGAGAGAGAGAGAAAGAGGAGAGAGAGAGGTGTCCCAGATGGCAGGGATGGAATGGTTGCAATCAAGAATCTCTAACATATAGTTGTACGAATCATAAAAATAGAATTTTGCTACTGTTGTGATTCTGCATCAAGATTTTTCAGACGAGATCATAATCACCATTATTACAGCACTATATATATACATATATATATATACATGTATGTATATGGTGGGTAAGAAATGGGGAGTGGGTGTGGGAGATAGAGACTTTTACTTTTGATGGGACAAATGGCAATTCCCTAGCTGCAGTTTAGTACTTTTCTTGGAACAAAATTTAATGTCTTTTTTTTTTTTTTTGGGATGTAGTAATTTTTGCTGAGCATTTATTAATGTGATTAATTGACAGAAAATAAAACCTGCAAAGTAGTAGTAGTTGTAGTAATATCAAACCGTGTAAAAAGCTTTGGATTTTATGGAGCTACGTTCGAATTGCCTTACTTCAAAAAATAGGTTGTCTTAATGATGTTTAATGTTTGAACAAATTACAGTCACTCACCTGATATATGCTCAAATTACGAAAAAAAAAACTTTTAATATTTGAATAATTATAACCCCTCAGCTATGTAATATGTTCATTCTTACGGTGTCAAATTTACCTACTAAATGAATGAGTTTTTCGCAAAACAATATTTGCCCTTAGTGTTTTACAACTACTCAAGTATAAAAGGAAAATATATTGGGTACAACTAACTCTTGACCTAATAAATATGGAAGAAGACAATATTTTCAGAGTTGTACACAAGTGACAATATTTTGTTGTTTTAGAGAATTTATTTTTTAAATTAATTTTTTTAATTTAAATTTCAAAAAATGTATTTTTTATTAATTATCAGCATCTTTCTTTAAAAATAATTACTAGACACTTTAAAAAAGCTTATAAGCTATTTTTAACAGCTTATAAGTTTAGCCAAACAAGCACGGATAACACATAGCATAATGTGGAAATATGGACTAAATACTATACAAACATGTATTTTTTCTGTTCAAAAATAGAAGTTTACCCTAATTCAACTATTTCTGCAATCTAAGTTAGGCAATATTCAAATCAATACTCTATTCATTCACACCCTCCTTTAGGAGCACCCAGCCTATTCACTTGGAACCACAGTTTCTTGATAAGGAGTAATCAACAATTTATAATAGTATATATATATATATATATATATATATATATATATATATATATATATATATATATATATATTATATATAAATGTCATGCACAAGGTGGGGAAAGGATAAAGTTGCAGTACCTGGTGGGTGGAAAGTGGAAACAGTTGGGTCAGAATTTTCATGTTATATATCTGACTTGAAGAAGACATCCATCCCACTCATGCTCCAAGAGTCAAATGCCAAGTTATATATAATTAAGTAAACGAAAAACAATCGCTTTAGTGTATCGACACTGTAATTTTAGTCGAAACGGAAGTTGATTTCGAGAGCCACACACACACACACACAAAGCGTAATCACCGGTTTAGCATGAATGGAACTGAGTAACGGACAAACGATTATCAAACCAAGTGAAACTGTACGATAATGATAAAAAGTCGATGCTACTAACTAATATGGCTCATTGGATGGGAAAAAAGACCGGAGACTTTTATCGTAATAATACAAAGAGTTGAAGAAATGAGACGAGGGATATACCCCACCCACCAAAGTCACCACCACCATTCGAGGCACTATGTGAATCCACTGAATGGGTCTGTTATTCAGAGAGAATCATCATCTGAAATGGGAAAATAAACAGTAATTATTAGTTCTTGCTACCAAATAAATATCATCTTCAAAAAGACTTGGAATTAATAAAAGAGACAAACCCATGGAAAAGAAAAAAGGGTCGTTACTAGATCCCCTGTCTCACTTCTATGCCCTCGTCTCTCGATTTTCTACGCCACTTAAATCATGACCGTACCGGTCCTAATTTGATTTGAACTGCTAATTCAGTTTCGAATTGAGTTCAATTTATTCTTTGCTGAAAGGCTGAATATGAACCACTTCTAATGCATCATTTTTTTTTATCTCTTAGGATGACTGTATTGCAACTCCGTAACATATACCGTTGGAGGATAGCAATATGTATTTAACATTTATTTGACTTGATTATCTATATATCTTATTAGGATGGCATAATATGCCTTTGCAACGTGATTATCTTGAGTCTACTACAACTTTTGAATTTATAATTCCCCTACTTATTATTTTTACTTTAACGTTAGGACTATAAAATTATATTTTAGAATATCTAAGTATTCGATATGCAAGTATGACACTACTTTTTTTTTTTTTTTTACATTGCACTTATTGAGTTCAATGTAGGATCCAGATTTTCTCACAGAAGTGGAACTACAAAAAACGATTTGGCTGTCCAAATTTGTTCAGATTAATTCAACCATAACTAATTATCCGAACAGTAAAACGTGGAGAAAGGGGACTCACCGATTTATTTTTTCATTTTTCAGAGAAATTAATTTGATCCTTTTGGAGTGTCGGCTCCTTGAGATTTGTGATCTTCCTTCTTCTCCATAACTTGATGTATACCTTCTTGATAACCTTCGATAAAACTTCTCAGAGCATCTCTATAAGCCGAAGCCCTAGTCATGTACACTCTCTGCAGAGCTGGCCTTATACTCTCCATTCCCCCCTTTGCAGCCACAGCTATATAATCCACCATTCACAGCCGAAAAACCGAAAAGAACATATGTTGCATGCAGAATAGAGAACATATTTTTATACGAGAAAAAAATGGAAACACAACATTACGTACAAATCAAACTAGTTTTAAATTTCATCAAATTTTATAAAATTCTCCGTATCGACGAATTCGATCAACTACACTTTAAAATATTCGTACTTACAGAAACTACTATAGCGGCCTACAATGGAATGCAACAAAAGCACAATATCTGAAGTCGATATCTTAAGCTAAAGAAACAAAAACGTAACACGAAAGTCGATATAGAAAGGCAAGCTAAAGATAATATAAATAAGGGAAACAGTGATGTGCCCATGGATTCGTCTAAGTATCTTTAAGAACCGACATCTGAATTGATGAACATACGGCAAGGCAAAAATCAAGATAGAAACAGTAATCGTTTCAGTTTCCTTTAAAATGCAAATTTATCTTCATTTTCATTCCAAAAAATAAAAAGCAAATTTTTCGTACCAAGATCCTCTAGTGTTGATGGCTCCCTCTCGTTAGGTGCGCCTTTTTCCCGATTGGATTTATCTTCTTCACTCTCTGTTTTCTTTCTGTACTCGTGTGGCCTAAGTTCCGGACCAATATCTCTTACCCAGCTCGCACCATATAATCTAGAAGCTTCCTTCAACACCTATATTAACAATTAAACGTCATATAAATTACCATCCCAACACACACACACACAAGCACATGGCAATTAATACAACGATTAAGTTTCAATTTTTTAGGCAATCCAATCAGAATTTCATCTCGTTTCAATTTTACGAGCCCGTGAACATAAAATCATTCGAACAAAACACCATTGAATAATAAAATGGTACAATAGTGCAAACATTTCGATTGGGAGTACTAACAAGGAAGCGCTCTTTCCACGAAAGTATTCCGCGCTTTTTGATGTGGGGAGGATCCGGCAAGGAGGAGGGAAACGCTATTTCCTTGAGATCGTACCGAACATAATTGTAGAGTTTCTTGCACACCACGTTGAACTTCATTTCCTATCTTAGCACTTGCATGAAACACCACCTTACTACATAAACAAGAAAAACAGAAAAGAAAAAAAAAAGGAAAAAAAAAAAAAAAGCAAGTGTACTGTAAGCTGAAATGAAGGCAAATCAGTAGGAAATTTGATTCGAGATGGAATAATGGTGGGTTCTACTGAAAACAACTCTCCGCTAACACTTTACGGATTCAAAAAAGTTTCTTCATCACTGAGGCATTTCATCGAGCAGTTCGTCGGCATAAATTATGTTTAACAAAACATGGTCAAACACTTCATAACTCGCGAGATACATGGCTTCAGAGGCACGAAATAAACGGAGGATGAGATTCAGAAACCATGGAAATGGTTCATTACCTGTTTTTTTCTCGTCAATTTTTTTGCTTGTTGCCAGGTTTTGATGGGCCCTTGCCTCCCCGCTTGAAATCATGTAAATCAAGCTTGGAATTTTTTTGTCATTTAATTAAATATAAAATGATTCATTTTTCGATGTTTTTATTTCCTTCATAGTTTCTGCTTTTTTATTTTTTACTAAAATATTTTTCCAAAAAAAAAAAATTAATAATGGAAAATAGTTTTTTTCTCTTTTTCATGTAAAAAATAATAACATTATTATTTTTCCAATATTTTATTATTTTACATACCAAAGCATAATGTTATTACTTTTCTTAGTAAAAACTACAAATAATATTTAATTACTTCAAATTCGTTTCTTTATTATAAAACTAAACTTAAAGGGAGATCTTTGTGATGCATTAACTTACTAGCATTATTTAATTAGACATAACTTTCTTCGATATAACTTACTCCATATTCGGTCAAATGTAAAATTGAAAGATATCTACAGCCAGGGCGGACTCAAGGAGTATTGGGTGGGGGGCTAAAATTTTTTTTGTGGATTAAAATGGTACTAAATTTAAACTTTAAGAGGCTAAACGGTATAAATTAATAGATAAATAACATAAAATATTAAAAAAATAATAAAAAAGGGGTAAAAAAAAAAATCTGCAGCGACGGAGGCTCCCCCAAGGCATACCTTGGGTCCGCCCCTGTCTACAGGCATGATTAAATGAAGTGTTGTTTTTAACTTTTTTTCTTTCTCATTGTCGTAAGCCCTAGGCATCGGGTTAATCTTTGTGGATCTCCGCTGCGTGGTTTTACTTAACTATTTGTACTTACGACGTTTCTTCTCTTCACGCAACTCCTGACTGTTCGTAGTTAGCCTAAGGACCGGAGTAAGAGGCTTCGGCGTATCGGGGTTCTAGGGCTTCTTAATTCATAGGCGTGTGATAAAAAGAATAAATTCTTTAAATCAAAAAGAGTATTACGTTACCCATTGCCCGATAAATGCTTCTAAGGACGACGATCGACGCCGTCTTCAATGGCGGAGGTGGAAGCTAAAGGGTGTTTAGTGTGTCAGGGTTTGGCAGGTCTACGGCGGACTTCTATGAATGCGGCGGTGGAGAGAGAGGGATGAGGTTTTATTGTGTAACTTAAAAAAAAAACAAATCCTGCTTAGGTTGTGGAGTTGATGAAGTGAAGGGTATAATTGAGAAAGCATAAAATGGTGGAGTGGACTAAGAAATTTGGTGGAGTTCAAATAGCCAAAAACCTTATATATATATATATATATATATATATATATATATATATATATATATATATATATATATATATATATATATATATATATATATATATCTATTTATATTTTTGTTAATCAAATTTATTCCATCATAAGTCAAAATTTCAATATATAGATAGTAAATTCTCAAATGAAACAATGGAATGTGGGTGGGTGGGGGGTAGGGGGTGAAAGTTGGTAATATATTACATGATATTACACCATTTGGTATGAAGATTGGCCTACGTCTCAAGCTCTTGTAATCTCCTCACACAACGCACAAGGTTATATATGTAAATTCACCTCAGCATATGATTCCTTCTCAAAGCTTACATACCAAGGCAAAAAACTGCTTCTGCAAAACCAGTTGAAAAAATTGCCGCTTCGATCCAGAGCTTCAATCAACTATAGCCAAAAGCAACACGGAAGTTCAAAACATTTAGGCACTCAACAATATCAAAGCATCATCAAGACTTAAAAGCACCTAAAGAATCGAATTTTCCAACAAGTTGAACTCGTTTATGTTGCTTTCACGAGGAGGAGACGAAACTAACCATGGTTAGTTCCACGGTCAATGATTTTGGTCAATAATCTGATCTGGCAGTAGTGAAGGAGGAAAGGAGACCGGCAGCTTGAGCAGGTAATATGTCACCAAACCTTCCTACTTGACCATCTGTTAGCATCGACCCCAGCCTTAATGTGCTCTCCCCAAATCTGCTCCCTACCTGAAAATATTGTTCGGCCGCATACAAATTTAACAGTTACAGTTTTATTTTTGAAATTTTCATTACAATGTCCAAATACGCAAGTATATATAGCCACTGATCAAACTGAAACCGAAGGTGTGCATTGTAAGAACAACGTTTATGAGGAATCCTATGATGAAATATGCACCACCGGAATGAAATTTTTCAAAGAATATAAACAATATTAGGATATAGAAAATATACCTGCATGAAGGACTTCAAAAATGGTGCAGCCACACCTAAACTCGAGTCCTCATCCACATCTGTACTTCGGGATATCTCATCACTCGTGTAACTTTTCCATGAATTTCTCGAGTAAACATCATCTGTAGATGCCGACACAGATGTCCTCGCTGAATTCCTCACAGATAATGCTGGAGCACTGGATAATAATAATAAATAAATAAATAAACATAAAAACATTTAGTACCAGAAATCGAACCTATTTGAATGGAAAAAACGGGAAACAACTCAAAGGATTAGCAACTAAAAAATCAACATATGAACTAGTAAATTTTCTCGTAAAGTATAATGATGAGAACCTGATGGGGAGATATTTGAAACGAGGTACTACAGAGCAGCGCATAATATTCGATTCAGAATTAGTGGGTAGCTTTTGCACAGCATCCATATGCATCCTATTAAGTTGCACAAAAAACCCAAAAAGGACAGCATGCCTTAAGTATGCCTGTCTCTCGTTCTCCCAAAGATATGGCTCGTACCTTCGATGTATCAAAGAAATCGGTAAGATAACTGCATTTAAAATGAATATAACAGCATAGCAATTTTTGCAAATAAAACAAGTTTAGGAGAAATAAAAAAAAAATTGTAAAGATTGCATCTTAAATAATAAAAAATCCCTCAAGAACAAAAAATCAGTTCCAAACAACTTACGTTAGCCAGTCAATGGGGTCTAGCCTCTGTGAAAGCTGATTTACCAACGGTTTAGTACGTTCTCCTATGACCGTGTTGGATTGCTGTGCTTTCTGCTTCCTTCTAAAAGGAGATCTCCCGGTAAAAATTTCCGATAAATCCTCATTTGCATTGTAACTACCTCCAGACAAAACATCAGCAGCAAATTTCAAATCGAACAAGACTTGTAGAACACCCTTCTCTGACATTTGAGACCCACGAACTTCTTCAGTTGACAGTAAAGCCTCATAAATTGCAACAACCTATGCAAGCGTAACGGAAGTTAAAATCGTGTACAAGAGGAAAACTAAATATGAAACTACCTAGTCATCTAATAGGAAGGAGGTTTCTATGACTGTGTAGAATACACAAAGAAAACCACTTCACTATTAGATTAAGTACATGAATTTTGTCCCAAAAAGATCTAAAAAAGTGTTAGAAGCTAATGTTGTCACATAAGAAAGAGTGCAGGCCAAAGATTACAACGATTAACAAAAAGTAATGAAGCCACAGTTACCAATATAACTAACAAAATGGGTCACCAAGTACCTTATCGAAAAGCCTTGTTGCGAAATTCTGAAGAATTGGTTTATCAATTACATGGCCACCAACACGATGAATCTCTTCACACGCATAGCATAAAAATGATGTCACGTATAGAGAAGGCATAGAAGGAAGAGAGATCTTCATCTCTGACTGCCCTTCACTGGATTGTTCTTGCTGTTTGACTACAGTCTCCTCCCAACCCTGCCAAGTAATAAGAAACAACTCAGACACAACAAAGCAACTCTCTTGTGCTGATACTAGCAAAAAAATAAATAAGTTTGGTTTACAATTTCCAAGAAATATTAATAATAATCTTGCGCATGGTTGCGAATTCAAATAAGTCACAGCAATATAAGGGAGCTATATCATTCAACAGAAAACGTGTCCAGTATTATAGATCACTTACTCTGACTGGAGCAGTGGATGACAAGGCATCGTCCTGTTTGAGATTTCTGGAGAATATGTTTGAAAGTTCGTCAGAAACCCATGTTATCCACAGATTGTAAGCTCTGACGCTTAGATCTTGGGTTGTCTGCCTTAAATCTTCAAGTTGTGGGCTCGACTTATCATCCACTCCATATAAAGCATTCATTACTAGAGAAGTCTGTTTCCTGCTGGAATCAAGCATCTTTTTCCCAGGACTATCGGTCATTTGCGAGCCGCTTGCCACTCTAATATGTTTTGATCCAATTGGGGACAGAGTCGTGACAGCTGTCAAAACTTCACTCGCCCATGACCTAGGTGAACCGAGTATCACGGAGATATGCCTAGCGTGCTTCTGAAATGCAAAGAGAAGTCTCCCAATAAATAATGATCTCTCAACAAGTATAGCAGGAGAAAGTGACGAGGCATCATCTTTTTTTTCATCTTTTAGGTCGCTGTATAGGTGGTCAAGCTCATTCTTGAGTTGTATTAATATGGTTGATAGAGTTTCGTAACACTTGTTTTGTACGTACGGTGCCAAATCCCTTAACCTACGTGGCGCGTTGGGTGACTCCAGGAAACTGAGGAGATCTTCTAGAACCTTCTGACAGCAATTATCCACAGCATCTTTAATCCGGCTTACTTCTGGGCCAAAATAAGTACCGAGACAGCTAAGCAAATCATTGTCTTGGGAATGGTGTAGTTTTGAGCCAGGCACAGAACCTAGCATTTTACCATTGGGTTTAATGAACCAAACGCCACCACCAACTTGTAATCTCTTCAAGTAATCTTCAGAATCGGTGCGATCATCGGGAGGTTTAGCAATTGATCGAACTGACTGCGCCACATCAACATCTCCACTTAATGCATCAAATTTCAAGTCAATAAGCCCTTTCATCCTCTGGACAAAAGCATCTTCAAAAATATCAGCCCATATATCCGACTCTTCACCTAAGACTAGCTCGTGCGTCCTTTTCCATGGTAACTCAATCTCGGAACCGAAAACACTCTTCAGCCACTCCAAACTACCTTCCAAGACATGTTTACTGTCCATTGTCTCCCTTATCAACTTCTCAGCCAGAGAAAGCTCATACCCACTGCCCACTACATCAATCAAGTACCTTCCACTAATCTTGCTAGTGATCTCCTTCCCACAATTCCTCAGCCAATCAGAACAAGTCTTGGAAATAAAATCCCGACCAAGAAATACCATATCGGACTCCAACTTGTCCTTGAACAAATTCCACAGTTTCACTTCCTCATCGGGGTTTGGTACTCCCCCAAACAACTGAGAAGCAGGTGGAGTGTCCAGTATGGTTTTATAGAACAAAGGCATATCAGTCAACACTTGCAAGAACAATTCCCCCACTTGGCATACAGTAATTTGAATTATCTTCAGAACATAGCAGAAGACGGAAATTACTTCAGAACTATCAGCATTCGCATCACGACAACACGCACTCAGCTTTTGAGACATGATTGATTTTCTCGATTCCACAAACAGGGTCAAAACTTGCTTCGGTTCGAGTTCGTCCACAATGGCAATAGCCGCCAGCGCATCTGCATAAGCACCAATTCCAAGATTAATGGTTTGATCAAACAATCTCTCACGGCTCTTCTGCGAGATCTGAACCTTGAAACCTTCCACTATTTGCCACTGGTGTTGCAACAACGGGAAATTCGAGAGCACGTTATTGTTATCCTTGTAGTTCAGCAAGTTGAAATGCACGTGCTTTGCACGGATGTAACGTGCAGAAGATTCAAGAAACATAGATTCGTCGAGGCAGCCCCAGATGTTTTCAGGGGTGTCGACCAAGTACTTGACCCGGCAGGCAATTCCGTAAATACGGGCTCCCACAGGGTTAAAAGTGGAGGAGTGAGGGGACCTTGGAATATCGGGGGAGGAGAGAGAGTAGAGAATGGAGTGGTGGATGGCGGAGATATTTGCAGAGATGGACTCGCAGGATGACTTCATTATAACAATGGAATCGGCTGAGTCAATGAGATCGCGGTAGCGGTTTCCGACCAATTGGCGGAGCTCCTCACTCTTATCTTGAATCTGCTTCCTGGTGGTTGCTTCGACATTTCGGATTTCTGAGATGGGTTTTGTCCGGAAAAGAGATTCTGCATCCTGATTCCAAGGGACACCGCCAGTGCCGAGGCTGTTTTGTCTTGGGGTGGCGGACATTGTAGCCTAGCACAGACAGCATCAAATTACAATCAGTAACAGAAATTACGAACCACATTTGCATATATAGAGACATTTGAAATATAACAGAATATAATACCCAGTAATATAGGTTAATCGTGATCCTGCAATAAATCGGTTAAAAATTTAGCATTTCAAAACAAATCTAGATTCAAGTTTCAAAATTCAAGTTCTAAATAGCGAGACCCAGTCTACATCACACAAATCCCGACCTAAATCGAATATGAACGCACCAAATTCGGCCAGAATTGTGCCTAAATCGCGAAAAAAGAACGCTACCCAGTCGAAATCGCAAGCAATTCGCATCAAATCGAGCTTCAATCGCCCCTAAACATTGCGATAGTCCCGTATGTATTGAACAAAATCTTGATTTGGTGAATAATGTTCGAATAATTGCGGGATTTTTCTCGAAGAAATTGAAAAAAAAAAATGAAAGAGGGGCAACAGAAGACGGAAATTGGATCCATACGTAGGCGTATTCATGTAATTAATTACCTTGAATCAGATTGAGATTGAGGTAGGGTACATAGTACGCACTGTCAAATAGTGATCCAATTAATTACGGGTTTGATCAAAAGCAGCCGACCAATGCTTGCTTGCTGTTGGAGATTGAACTTCGAAACGATGAATTCCAGTTTCTTCCAGCTTTCATAAATTGATTGTTGGATTTGAAAAGAGGGGAAAAGAGAAGTACTGAGATTTGTTGTTGGGATTCCTTCTCTCTCTCGAGATTTTGACTTAGACTCCACTGAATTTTTGTTTGTCAGAAATTTGCTTTTTTGTCAGAATTATTAAGGCAGCCTCAACTCATAATCTTAATCATAAACAATCCTAATGACAAATTTGTAATTAATTTATTTTAATTATCTTTTTCTCCACCTATTTTTCAATTATAAAAAGTTCAAAATTCAAATCAAACCGTTTATTTGTCAACCGTGCATATTTAATTGTATTTACAAGTTTCTTCGTTTTTAATTTTTTATCTAAATTTTATTTTATTAATTGCTTCATTTCTTTAACATTAATTTGATTTTATGATGATTACGTTTTTATAATCTTTTGCCGAGTAAATTTATATTACCAGATTTGTATGAATATTGACATTTTTAGTTTAAATATTACTAAAACATTTATTATAATAGTATAATAATTTTCTTATTATAATCGTTATTGTCATATAATTAAATAATCATTTTATTCACTTTAAAAAATAATAAAACTAGGGTAAAATACAAAAATCTCCATGAATTTACACTAAATTATTAAAAACACATCCTCCCCACCTATCTGTAACTACCAAAATTCCACTGACGTTTGTTTTCGTCTTACACGAACACCATTGTTGTGTAATGTTTCATGGATTCTTTCCGATACCAGAGAATATTCTCTGAAAAATGCCGATTCTACTCCTGTTGCATGGAACAGATTAAGGTAGTCATGCACATATGTTTAGAAAATGGCCTATGTAAGCCATGATGGTTCACATTAGTAAACCCAAGAAGTGTAGGTAGTGAAACTACAATGTGATGTTGAAGAAGATGAGGTTACTGGTGTAGAATCGACATTCTTTGGAGAATATTCTCTGAAGGGGAACTAAGATTTCATGAAAAATCAAATCAAGGGGTTGGTGTAAGACGGAAATAAATATCGGAGGAATTTTGGTAATTACGGATAGGTGGAGGTGTGGTAAACTTGCCGCTCTATGTCTGTGTTTTGTATCAAATTTTGATTGTTACCAGTGACAAGGTGAAGAGATCAAAGTTACTCTTCAATCGAGCTATGTATGAGTAGAGAACAACCATAAACGGACTACAAAAAGTTTCGAAATTCAGGTAAACTACACCGATATATATATTTACAATATTAGCCATACAAACAGAAAATACGAAAAATATCCAGTTTTCTTTTCCAAACATGGTGTATTTGATTATGACTGAGGCGTGTGAAAATGTCGATTATGTAGGGCACAAAAGGAGTAAAATATCTCCCCCGAAGCTTTGGTTGGGTTCACTCCTCTGCATTTTCGTTGATGCTTACGTCACTTTCTAGTTCCTTTACCTTTTCCAGCTGCCTCAACAGGTCTAACCTTTCAGGTCCATATGTCGAAGGTATCTGTCGAGAAAAATAAAGATAGCACGTGTTTCAAAATTAAAAGAGTAAACAAAACTTTAGAGGGTTTCACTTAAATACTACTGACCAATGAAGGCACGTAACGTTGAATTGCAGCCAACATAGCAGCATGACCAACTGCAGTCACCTGTAAGTATATATATATATATATATATATATATACACACACACACACACACAGAAGGCATTAAATATTCAGCTTATTGAATATATAATACACACACACAATTAGAGACAAGTATTATATCGTCACTGCTTACCGGAAGGAGCATGAGAATACCGATCGGGACAACTGATGCCAAATCAGTCAGTGTTCTTCGCAGAGCCTGTTTTTCTTTATCTGTCAATTCATCCCCTATTAGAACCCTCCTAAGTAACCCCATAGCAGCACCAGTGTCAATGGCTAGAAGCTGAGTGCCTTGCAAAACATCCTGCTCGTGAACGTAAAAGAATTTGAGAAACTAGCAAAAAAATTATAATAATTATTATTATTGTTATTACAATAGAATGGATTATTTTATCCTCCATTCATATTGACTAGATAATAAAGTTCATAGCAAGTCGCCTATTAGTGATCGAGATGCATGGCCTGTCGATTAATATATAGAGTCGTACAAGAAATATTTGGCAGTCCAAATTACATTAAATAACTTGAAATGTGATTTTCCCTCAATTAAGTAAGACTGCAGATAGATAAGCTATATAACAAACTCGTGTTAAAAAAATGCTGTTTAAACTCAAGAGTGGAAGAAACAATTTAGTTTGCAACTTGATTGATTGTCAGAATAACATGTCATTTCATCTTAGAACCGTTATACGGAAAGAAAGGTAACGAAATATATATGAAATCTTAATAGGCAAATATAGAGGGACGAGATATTCGTACTGTGCTTGTTTCTTTCAGCTTATCCAATGATTTCTCAATAAGACCATCTTTCTTCTGAGTCTGAACCAACCCAGTGCCTTTACCATCATTACCGTATTTGGATGCACCATTTTTAACCTGAATTTCGTCCTGCGTGAAAGCTTTGAATCAACATATACAGTATTTTTAATAGCCTTAAGGTGAGCAGAAAAAGGTAATCAACTATAAACACGTAATTATGAACTGAAGTGCATGAAATAGATTCTAAGTGCCTAAAGTTTATAGTTCACCTCTAATATATTGAATAATTCCTTAAAAAATCATCCTCTTTACATACTTCCTTAAATCAAAGTGTATTAGAAAGAGACTGCAACAGACGTAAAAGATGACCAAAACTCAATGAATAAGTAGGATTAAGTAGGAATAAAACATAAAATAAGTCCATTCAGGCAAAGCCATCATTATGAGTATTCCTCATAACAAACCAATTTTGATTCAAAGAACAACCTGTCAGTCTTACAATTGCACCAAAAGTAGGGAGCGGAAAAAGCATTAAACTGTAAAAGGCACTATCAATCATAAAACCAAAAATAAGTAGGATAATTGAAAGTGAACCCATATTTCTGTGCATACAAATGGTCAAGAATTAACTGAAGGAGAATCACAACGTACCGCTTCAGATTCACATCGGTCAGCACTGTTTTGAACTCGTTTCTCAAGTTCCATTAGTTCATTCCTCAAAAGTTCAAATCGCTGAATATCATTTGATTCTGAGTCATCTATATCCTTGCTTTCAGTTTCTTGTTCCAAGAACCCATCATTCTGCTGAAAAAGAAACCAACGATAGAGTGGGATAACTTTTATTTCATAATCAATTTATGAAACCACTCAGCTCTAACTTCTATCAGAATGACAAAAATGCTGAAGAAAGCAGAGTAAAATTCTATGCTGGTCAATTTCTATCCTTCAGCATGATTAATGGAATTGGAAATATGTGATTTGTAACTGAATGTATGTTCTTGGAGGCTACTGAATGCAAATAAGTAAATAAAAACATCCATGGGACACCAACGAATTGTCCATGTACAGGTACTAAAGGCTAAACCAAGACCTACGAGAGACTGAGTTGTAGTACTAGACAATATGGTGTCTGTCTAGAATGAATGATCAACCAATATCAAGGTGTGTGCACTTCCTGTAGTTGCACAGCAAGCGACACATTTGACAGATTATTATAAGTGAAGCACCAAGCAATGCAAAAAACAACCATGAGAAATTCAAATCCTAAGTTCATTAACATAAGGAACAAAATGCAGCCTACGAACATATAAATGTACAATGCAAGTAATTGATAAGCTTTTGTATAAGGTATAATACACTATCATTGGCAGTTGAAGAACTTGGGCCAGAGGATTTGTTTGGGTTGCGTTCTATGAAACTCCATAATCCAAGAGAACTGCTAAACCAAAACAGAATAATCAGCAAAAAACAGTGTTAAAAGCAGCAACAAATTTACATAAATAATTTAAATAATTGGATATTAAACTAAAATAAGAGCACCGAGTTATCTGAAAAGTCTTGTACCTGCTCCTCTCCATTTTCATGTCAGTACTCTTGCTACCTTTTCCTCTAGAATATTGTTGCCGTTCACTAGCTGGAGTTCTAGAGCTACTGACATCTCCCTAGTATAATAAACAGAAGAAGAAGAATATAAAGAAGTGGGACATTGATCTTTCCCAAGTATAGTAAATTGAGTAGTGAACAATATGGTCAACAAAATATACCGACCACCACTTTGGAGCAATAAAATAGAATTAAATAAGCCAAGATTTCAACGTGGTGGCAGTGCTAATTTAAAAGATAAGGAAATAAGAGAATCACGATGCTTATTTGTTTCGTTTAGTCAACAAAATCAAAATCAATAGCGAATAGAACGAATAAAGAACATTATCGGTGAGCAAAATCTAAGGAAGTATTTTTTATCACTAGGAAGACAAGAAAAATTACAAAGAAGAAACTCAAGAAGTACTCAGAAACACATTAATAAGTTCCATGAATCTTTCTCGTCGATCTATCAGAAACTCCCTCAAAGATAGCCGATAAACAAACATAATGCATTGTACCAAAGAGGCAAACGTTAATATTCAATCAAATACAACTAGTAGTCCTTATAGATCCATGCATTCCTTTCTATTACACCCCTTTGTATCATTGCCACAGTATCTTACGTTATTTCTATGCTACAGCCGGTGAAGACTACAGCTGGTGATTTTTTACCGTTGATCTACACACACCAATGTGGGTGTGGGGGTGTTTGTGTCTATATTAATGGTAAAGATCTACCCGATGTATTTCACCCGGTGTAGCATAGAATAAACCGTATCTTACCCAATGTCTCTTTTCATTTTTCCAAAAAGTTTTGATACTTCCAAAATAAAACCACGCTTACACACATTATACAATACCTTTCTTCTATACATTATACAGTAGAACCTCGATAAATTAATACCCGATAAATTAATAACCTCGCTTAAATAATAAATTTTCTCGGTCCCGACTCGGGGACAACGTGCTAAATTAATAATTCGCTAAATTTATAAGATAATACACATTCGGAAATTTTAAGAAGCCCCATATAATATATAAATTAATAATGCATAAAAAAAATTCTTAAATTACATGGTATAGTGCATATTTTATAGATCTATGAAGGCTTAATATAATATAATTTAATTCTCGCTTGTTTCTTGTAGAAGTTCACATTACCATCAATCTCGTCCCTCACTTTTCTTAACATGGTTAGAACTTTCGGTATAGTTTTCTCATAACTCAACATAAATCGTTCTATACCATTACTGTTTTAAGAGCTTCCATTCGTGAAACGAGCTCTATAGTGCATTGAACGAATGGTATAATGAATAATATACACATAAAAAATAAAAATAAAACGTATTTATTGAAAATGATAATAAAAGTAATTTCATAAATTAATAAGTTATTAATTAATGTATAAATTAATAATTATTAATTTATCGATAAGTTAATATTTCGCTAAATTAATGAAATCTTGATGGTCCCAACTGTATTAATTTATAGAGGTTTAACTGTATTTTCAAAATATTTTCTCGGAAGCTTCAGCAGAAACTCCCTTTTCATCTCCCAAAATAAAACCAAATATACACACATCCTCCAATAAATTTCCCTGCAAACCAATAAATGTTCGCTAGAAATGCTTCAAAACATCATATTATTTACTCTTCAAAACACATTACCAAAGTCAAACCAACAATACATAAAATTGTCCAATACATGCTCCCAGAACGCATTCACCTAAATACTTCTCCATAAGCACCCAAAAACAATACTAAACACTCAGTACTGAAGTCAAGCTTTTATATTTAGCCTGTTATCATTTCATTGTCATGTTCCGTGCTGCTGCACATATTTGTACTCGCAAAAAAATAAACAGACATTTCAACTATAAGTAAAACTAACCCAAGGTGACGAAGCCACTGATTCAGGAGAAATTTCACATACCTGCTGAAGAGAAGCTGCCTTAGCTCTGAAGGATGCCTCTAGAAATTCAGCCTCTTTCTTCAGCTTTCGTATCCTTTCAAGGTCTGAACAGGCAGCTTTCAAGTGCTCCTTTCCAGAATTAGATCTTGATAAATGAAGCTCCTGAAGTAATTCTTCAAGCCGTAAAAGAGCTTCGTCAACACTCTCCAATGCCTATCCAAAATTAGAAAATCGATGCATTATGCAACAATATCTCTCATAGTTCTAGCACAAGATAGTTAATTTGGACTGGTTCAATTTAAAGAATCAATAAAATATAGACATTTCTGTAGCAACTAATTTAAATTATCGACGATAAAACAATAAAAAGCTACATTCTGGAGTCCGTAAGTTTCCAAAAAAAATCAGATCCTATCAATGCAAAAAATATGAAATCAAAAGAAAAGGTATAGGATAGGAACCTTGTAAAAAAACTCAACTTCGCAATTGATTAATAGAAGAAACTATAATCATTTCCATACTATAGAATTTCATATTCAGCCAATTGTTTTTTAGTAATGCATGATAAGTCAGAATAGTCTCGTGATACTCATTTACTAATAACAATGGATATGGAGGGTGCAGAGGCCAGAGAGTAGGAATATGTTACATACTCTATTTTCATATTTGAAAATGCACTTCCTAGTTCCAACAGAATGGAAATAATGGAAGACTAATTGCATAGTGGCATGTAAGTAAAACACATTTATCGATAGCTTCACTCAAGATAGATTCTAAATACCTTATCAAAGGATTGCGATTCCTTTTCAACTGGTAAATAACCCCTGTCAACAAGTAGCTAGGCATTATTAACTCCAATAGTGCACATCAAAAGATATAATCAGCAATCTTGAGATTTATCGAACATAACATCTTTTCTGGAAAAAGTCGCATGCTGACATGAACCACCACAAATTAATCAACAACTTAATCATATGATTTAAGATAAAATTAGAGCGGCTAATACATGCTCAACTAGGACATAGCCATTCCCAAATAAAACCAAAAAAAATGTTCCACTTTTTTCATTTTTGTCTGAGATTAAGCACCATATAACCCTCCCAGTCAATACTATAGTGAGTATATAAAATTGTAGTACCTATAGAGTCCAGAAAAGTTCCACTAAAATGATGACTAATACAATTCAAAAGGGAGGTGCTGACTGAGCCATGAAGGTGATATTGTTTCAACCCAGTGGAGCTCTGAGAAGAAGTTAACTATCGGAATCATTTGCAGAAAATGGATATTTATTTCTATTATCAATTCAACATTAAACATGGAAGATATTTCATCACACCAATGCTTCGAGGATGTACTTTCACTGCCCACCAGAAATTTAAGTAACAGAATTTCTACCAAGTGCACATTCACGCAGACAGACACACACACACACACACACAAACACTCTCAAACACAAAGAAAATATGGCTTCACATCCTTCAACTTACTTTTGTATTCCCAGCTCTTCCATGCATGCTTTCAATTTGTTGTGTCTGAAAAAAGTTCAGACAAAAATAGCATTGTTAATGTGACTGATTTTAATTTTAGTCTATTGAGTTAAGTTGATATAGATTGAAAATTCAATATATTGATTTCAAAGTACTATAGTTCATTACCCTTTGGAAAGAAATCTAGCTGCCTTGACGTTCGACGGACTCTCCAGCCATTTACTGTACTTTATAAAGCTCTCAATCCAGTGAGAGCAGACATCTAACACCAGGGGAATAGCTTCAGAATTGGGGGGACCTTCTTTATCTTTGTGTCCAAATGTCCGTTTGGAAGTACTGCTGCTGCCAGGATAAAAAGGAAGCCAGTCTAGCTCTTCACACACAACCTGTTACATCAAAGATATTTTAGTTTCTTTCACCATGTTGAATCTTCTTAGTGCTGATTTATTCTCCATGCTAACCTCCACATACAGTTGATAAGAACTTATTGCTGAGAGCTGAGGATAATATAGCACACTGCCCCCAATCAAGTACCTGTTAGAGAAGATAGTAAGGTATAGAAAAAACTGCGAAGTAAGTATATAAAGAAAAAGGAATGTATCTCTGACTTAGAAGCTGCACCGTATAAATCCTTCAAGAGGGCCATCCATGGTTTCAAAGCCATTAGCGAATAGGTAGGACTGTGTACTTCTCCCCAAGGCAATGAAGAACCCAAATATAGCCAAATCCCTCTCCAAAACCTCCATTACAATAGATGGGAAAGAGATCATCATTATTAAGAAACAAAGCAAGAAAGAAGAAATCCATTTATCTTTTCACAACATGTTTTGCACATAAAGTCAAAAGTTCAAAATGTACAGTATTTCCTTAAAACATACTGTGTATAACCAAATGATCATAAACTAAAAAATTAGTTTTGTGAGATCTGATTTATATTTCAGCTCATTATTATCACCATACCATGCACTCCACCAAAATGCAACAAGGCTACTCACCAACTGGGGAACATATATAGTAAGACTATATCATCAAGCTCAATCTCATTGCTGTTGACAGTTCTACAGAAACTTCAACTAAAAATTCATATTCCTAGGGCAAACTGCAAAGGCTCAAAACATGTTCTAGAAGTCGTACCGGATATTCTTGGCCAATTTTCAGAACTTCTAGCACAGCTCACAAACTACTCAAAAGAGTCATGGAAATGGAAAAGTGGAGAATATTTCTTTTGCAATACAATGAATAACCTAGTTGCTTGACATCATTGGTATAACAAACTTTAGAGTTTAGACACTTCCTCTGAGGTAAACATTCTCAATCTTGAAAATGCAAAAACATGCTGACAGCTAAAACTTGATAAACGAAAGTAGTACAACCTATGTATCAATTATTTTATCCCCTAAAATTATAATTAGTTATAGCTTGACATTTCGACAAAACCAGTCTCTGATAAACTATCAAAATATGTGCAAATACAATAGAAACTTCTTCAGACTAACCTCAATACTTTCACTAGTTGTGAGTCTGGACCATATTCTCTCCCGATTAATAGCTCGATGCACCTGCTTTTGTACTAGACCCACCCAAAACATAATCTCTTCAGCACCCAGGTCATTATTCATTCTACCAGCAGCTGCTCGAGGACCAAAATGAACAAGAAATTCTCTGCGCAGGCCAATTTCCTTTATCAAATGATAAGCTTGGCGAACAGGGACAAATTCAACCAGCATGTCCATCAATCTACCAGTTACGTCGGGAATAAGAGAAAAGAATTGCGCACAAGAAACTTTTGTTGGGCCAAGTTTCATGATCGCTGCTATGCAACTAAGTGCAAGCATGAGCAGGGATACATCACTTAAATTGCCTGAAACTGAGGACAGGCCTTTTTTGTACCTGTAAATAAGCAAATTCATTGACTCTAGCATCCGGTTCCTCATGAATATAGACATGTTGTACAGCACATTAAAGTTACTACTTACACTGCATTTGCAGGTGCAAAACGCTGCTCATTTTCAAAATAATTAACAAAACTGGTCACCACAGCTGGAATTTGCTCAGACCAAAACCAGTCGAAAACTTCTGGCTGTTTCGCCAACAACTTATCTCTAATTACACTCTCCAAAGGAGCAGATTGCCTTGATAGGCTACATTAATGAAATAATAGAAGTGTTAAAAATATCTTCCAAATATACCAGAAGTCAGAAAATTAGAAATGGATTCTTACATCCGCTGGACAAAAACATTGATATCTCTGTCTCGACCATCTCCTCGAGAAGAAATCTCACTTGCTGCTTGCAGAAGAGAGTATACAGATGCCTGAAGATAATAGAAGTCTTTAGGCAACATTGACAGGTAATAACAAGAAAAACTGGATAACCAACTATAATCTTGTCATACGGTCAACGCTGGTCATAGCATCATATTATAAATCTTATCCACTTACATAATACTGAAACATTTGAAAAGATCAATATGGAACCCTCATTAGAGTATAACCAGATAGGAATTAGAGTGACTTGAATATTACACCACCTAATAGTGCATTGGCAATAAGATATTCCAGAAGGAGAGATCAATTCTCCAAGAAGCAAAGCCGTAAACATTTTCTTTCTTTAACCCAATGAAGATTTCTTAATAAATTCCAATGAATGAGTGGGAACATCTGGCATTAATTTTGTATTTCTAGTTATTTATCATTACGGAAAAAGAAATAGAGAAGAAAGACGAAATATGTTACTAATTGACTGAAATTCGATTTCTAAATAAATGGTCACTCACAAGTAGTTCAGCTAGCATTTGTTTCATATTGTAGCTTAACAACATTCGTGGTAGCAAGGAGAGATGTGAAACAAAATCTTCAATTTTGTTGCAGGAGATGTCTTAAGAAATTCTACTCACTAAGTAGCTCAGATAGCATTGGTTTAGTAGTTAACTTAATATGTCATGGGAAGAAAGAAAGAAGATTATAAAATCTTCTATTTTGGGTTGACAGAAGATACTTTAAGAAATACCACTGAATGGTAGTTCAGTGATCATTTATTTCAGTATTCTAGCATAATGCCTCAGCAGGGGTACATGAAAGATACAAGGTAAGAGAGAAGAAAAGGGTAGTCAATTTACTCCTGCACTATATAAATTTCATCAATATCTAGTACACACCATGGAAATGAATCGACTTTGTCCAAAAATTCATACAACTTTTTCCGAAGAAATTGGTAAAGCGTGTCACTAAAAATGGACTCGTTGATCAAAATAGCACATTGGCGGACACAATATTTTTAGAAAAGAAAATTGTTTGGAAAATAGTTTTGACTATTCGAATCAATTGGGACAGAAACTTTGCAAGATATACAGCACTTGGAGGATTTACCAAGTGAGATCAAATACACAAGAAAGCTTTTCAAAACTTACTTTGGAAAAAAGAAACTTATATCTATGTCTACTGAGCCAATTCCATGGATCAATCCTCATTAGGAGAGCTGGTACCTAGCCTCTACTAATCTCAAATCCATACAGACTGGTCTCAGATATAAATGGTATAAATGTAAGTTACATTTTTTGCCCTCGTAAATAGATATAGATAAAGGATAAGTGAAGAACTTCTATATTCCATACAGACTGGCCTCAGATTTCAGAAGTTTTTAACAAGGTCTTACAGAATCTCATGGCTCCAATAGAACTAACCTCAACAATATATTGAGCTATTAAATTGTAATGTCAACCTGATACGAAAGTGCCTTAGCCCAAGCATTTTTGTCCACACCAAGCCACGCAGTTGAGAACCAAGTTGACTTTGATAATGAGCTCTGTTCTTTTATTGCCAGCTCAAATACCCTTGCAGCATCATGTAATAACTGAACTAGGCCAGTAGAGTAGTCCTCATCCTGCAAAGACTGATCTAATTTGTACCTCATCTCCTCAACATCATTGCTGGTTCTGGCCTTGGAACTCCCATTAACTGTCACACCATCATCAGCAGAAGCCAAAGGCAGGAGATGATCTATCCTTCTTAATTTGCGAAAGCTACTCGGTTGTTTTCCTGAATCTGACAAACTGCAGCTAAGACTAAATTTACCATTTCCCAAATGAGATATCCTTACACGACCTTTCTTCCTTGTATAAAAATGACTAGATATCAAGTGATCCACGCAGACAATTTTTCCATTAAAGAAATAGTCTCTGATTGGTTTAATTGGAACCCATGGACTCGAAGAGCTGCAAATGAAAAGTGAAAGGATGAGCGACATGCAATAGAAAACAAAAATTTGCATACTTCTATAATAAGATAGTAGTCTTTGTTCCCTAGTTGAAATTAGCTGCTATGAGAACAAAGAACCGTTACAAAATCTAGGTTATTTTCTTTTTCTTTGAGCTGATGAACTCATTAAAAAGTGTGTGAACCGTCAAGAACAGGCGAAATAGGATCATCTTTCCGTGTACTTCAAATTATCTGATACATATTTAATATATAGCATTGTTATCTTGAGTTTACTATTACAATGTCTTCATATCAACATGCCCAAGGTCCCTTGTAAAAAATCCAAGAGATATAAATTCTAATAATTTCGCTATCTGCACTTAGAGCCACAACCATTTTCTAATAGAATTCTGACACCTAGATCCCAAACAGTCCTTTACCCATATAATATACTTGAAGCAACATAGCGAAAAAAAACCATTGTTCAACCATGATAACACCAAAAAAATACACAGAAGCTTAAATATATTCTTAGATGATATGTTTGTAAAGAAAGGAATTCGGAGACTATGGAAATTATTTAATTCTTGAAAGAAGGATACGGAGGTCACATATATAACTAAGTTAAAATCAATATACTCTCAGACTATATTTTGTCCTCCTTTTGCCATCAATAAACTCAGGTCCCGCTCTTTCACAGCCACCCCCCACAGAACCATTTTTTTAATTTCTACCGAAATAAGAAATGGATAAAGTTTCATATATTAAATCTCAGTGTACCCAAAAGACTGAAAACTGAAGAGAGTTGATAGCTCATAGATCTTGAATAGAACTAGTTAAAACTACTGCATTTTCAATTTTAAATGCTTCCATTACTACATAAGATTAAAGCTAGAATTCTAAATTATTAAAACTTCCTAGTTTCATGGCACATGCTTGACTTTAGTTTGTCATCAGTTATCTGTAATTATATGGAAGCCCTCCAGCACTGTTAATATGTCAGGAATTGTAATCAAGAAAGCGCTATGTGCTGCAGAAGAGCAGTAGAAATGGAAAAAAAATTCAGAAAAAAGAAAAATTGTCAAGGAAGATTTCCCACAACCCTTCTTGTGTTTTCATTAGCCACCATGGAAAACATACGTGTTCGTGTTTTCCAGATGGAAATAACCAAAAAACACAATGGCAGGTCCCTCTTTTCTTTCCTTAAACATAAGTGGTGAGTCCATCCACCAAACATAGTTCTCTGTATTGTTTTCTCTTTTTGCTCATAGTCTTTGTATTCTATTCATAAGAGAGCATTTTATATCTTTAATGGAGGTTTAAAAACAAAATTTGGCTTCTAAAACCACTTAAGAAAGCGAGGTGGCAATACAGAAACATTCACAGAACACATTCCAATTTGCCAATTTAATCCATAATGCTTCTTAATCTTGACCCGTGTTGATTCTCTTTCTAAATTACGTTCCTGGCAATACAGAAACACACTCGACTCTTTTTAACAACTTGCTAATCATCTCATTCCTAGTTCCAACTTTTCATAAGAATTTTAGAAAATATAAGATAAACTCTGTGCAAAAAGTTGCATATCCAACCAAAAGAAAAAAATCACAGTGCACATCAACTGCAAAAAAAAAATAGCTACTTCATTATACTGATTTCATTATAATTTCCCAGTATGAAGCTACCCACAAAGTTTTCAGATAAATAAGCTTCATATGATTATGATTTAGGAAGCAGCCCACACTATCAGAAGCTAATCATAGGAGATTGCCACACCACACAAACCGAACCTAGTACAAATACCGCATAATTGTTCTCGAAACTAACTGTAAAACCCCAACAAATCGTGGAGATAAGCAAAAATGAATAATCAAAACATTAATTAAATAAATAAATAATTAAAAATTACCTGGAAGAGACGAGGTTCTGGTGGCGCGCCTGGAAAGACATAGCTAGATACAGAATTTATCAGTGAGATTTCAATGTACAAATGTCGTTGGAATAATTGATTTTGTGGGAGAAGAAGACTCGGAAGAGTGAAGAAAAAATGAAAAATGGTGGGAAATTTGGGGGAAGAACAGAAAATAATTTTTATTTTTTTATTTTTTTTGTTCTTTATTTTTGGGGTCAAGAAAAAAGCTGTGGTTGCTGACGTGGCAGGAGGGTGAGTCCTATGATCCTATCCGTGGACGTGGGGAAGCGAATCATCACATGTCAAAATGGGCCGTATTCGGGTATGGACCCTGGGCCTTAGCTCGTTCGGTTATATGATTTTAATTCATTTTTAATTCGATTAGATTAATTTTTTTTTCTATTGATTAATTAATTAACAATTAGTAGTATGTTTGATTTGTTGTATTAGATCTATTAATTAACATTGTAATTTTTTTATTTTTTTTTGCATAAATATTAGTGTATTGATAAACTGGTTTGGGATAATGATTTAATCACATAATTATCTTTTTTAATTGAAATGTTGAGTGTTCAATTGTGATTTTTTTTTTTTGTCTGTTTCATTATTAAATAAATCATTATATATTAACACTTTCCATTGTAGTGTCTTTGAATGGAAAATTTATTTTTCAGTGGGTTTAATATAGATTACTCTCTCCGTTCCCTATTAAGTGTCGTTTTTGGCTTTGCACAAGAATTAAGAAACTCAATAAATGTGTCTTGTTCCAACTTACCACCTCTAAAGGCGAAATCCCTCGCCCCCAGGGCCCCCATCCCTTAGCCCGACAAGGATTGATGGAGGAATGTAAATCATGGTAACTCAACGGCCCGTTAAGGTAGCGGACCCGGACCTGGTGCCCACAAGGAACCAATCTCATTGGAGTTGAAATTCCCACACTGCGGCTGCCAGGATTCGATCCTAGGACCTTGCTCCAACTTACCACCTCCGGAGCCAGTTGAGCTACACCCATGCGAAAGACTAAAATAACCTTGATTATTTAATGATGTGATAAGAGAGAGTTAATACTTATAGTTGAATTAATAAGGTTAAAACAGGAAAAAATGCATTTTATGCAGTATTGGAAATCTAAAGTGACAGATAATATGGAACAAAATTATTTTAAAAAAGAGACGGTTATTGTAGAACAGCTAGAGGGAGTAATAATTAATTATATCTATTAAATTGGATTCTTAATTTTAGTGAATTGTTCAAAGATTGTTTCATATTTTCTCCTTGTGTTAACTGTACTATACAGGGATAGAACCTCGCCTCGTCCAGCGTCGAAATTCTCGGGTATTACATGCCCCGAATAAATATGGGGCGCGACAAAAAAAAATTTGATTAGAAACTGTATTTTTCACAAAACGGGAGTAAATTGGAGAATATTTCATATAATTTAACATATTCTACTAAATTTGACACAGCAATGGTGGACCGTGGACGTGTAAGAATTGAAAGAATTTATGGTCCCGAATTCGTTTAATACAGAGGTGTTATCTTAAGTGTTATGACACTTGAACAAACATGCAGCGGAAATATAAAGATAAAAGAACAGTACTCAGAATTAAAAATGTTCACAAGTAAAGACTTGTGAACTTGCCCTTTACAGGACGAAAAATATATTAAAATCAGTATTCCAAGAATACAAACAGAAGAGGTGCGAAAACTTCTTCCTTATGAATGAATCTTTTTCAAGATCATTCTTACAATCAAATCTAGATACTAAAAGAAAAATATTAAAAATTCTAGATTTCAAAGATGTACTCGTGAGGAGTACGTAAAGAACTTATGAATGAATCACTATCTTGATCATTCTTACAACCAAGTCTAGAAACATATATACTAAACAATCTAGACTACAAAGAATGTACTTATGAGAAGTACGTAAAGAATGTACTCATAAGGAGTACGTAAAGAATGTACTCACGAAGAGTACGTAAAGAATGTACTCGTGAAGAGTACGTAAAGAATGTACTCGTGAAGAGTACAAACAACCGATTCTAAAACCTAACTAAAACACTCGTGTATTCTCTTCAGCCCTCGGTTTTTATTTCATAGAATCGATCATCTTCCTTGAGTATTGAAGTCGGTATTTATAGGCATTCCAAGCATCCACTCCTCAGCCCATGATCTGCAAGAAAAACCAACTACAAGAGCACTCAAGAACATGGGTTAGTGGGTTAGTGGGTTAGTTTAAGGAGTTAGAATAATATTCACAATTAAACCCACTTAAGCACTACTTAGCCCACTAAGCACTATACTTAACCCACTAAGCACTACTTATTCCATAACTAAAATTTAGTTTAAAAAATAAGAAAGTTAAAAACACAATGTGGAGATAATCCACGCTCACGTGTTTCAAACTCCCCCTTTTTAACTTTCTGATCAAAACTAAATTTTAGCTTAACTCCCCCTGAGTCATTGCTTGAACTCCCCCTGAATTTGACAACCAACATTAACATAAAAGTTCATAGGGAAAATAAAAACTGAACAAAACCATGTATTGTTCATTAAAACAAATTAAAGTAGAATATCCAAAGTCTCCTCAGTATCAGCTGCTGCTCCTCCATCATTAGCGCTGGATCCACTGCTTTCCTCTGCTCCTTGAACTTCGCCCTCATTCCTTGCTCCCTCTTTATTGACTCCTTGCTCCCTGCCTCTGGCATCCAAAGGATGAGAAGTCCCTGCTTCAATCTTCATCACTAGCTTTTTCTCCCCCTTTTTGATCAGAAAGATCTCTCTGAAGTATTTCCACCATGCACTGATGATAGGTGATCTGAACTAGGGAGTGAGTAAGCTGTTTTAACAAAATAAATCTCGAGAAACAGAAATAAGGATGTCAGGAGTGTTGTCAACATGAGGAGCAACACCTTCAGTACCAAGATTATTTTGACCTGATTCAGTTGAGAGGGAATTATCTCCATTCCAGGGAAATCTTGGACATGAGGAGCTTTGAGAAAATTTTGAAAAATAATTATCATGCCAAGTGTGAGAAAGCAGAATGGAGTAGATGAGAGAAGAATTTAAAACGATTGCCAGAAAGAGTCTTACAAACTTCAGTAAAATCACCATAATTATCCTCATCAATCACTTTAGAAGTTTGTAAATGAGAGTTGATAATTTTGAAAAAAAATAGAATTTCACACAAAAACTTTTTTCAAAGTTTGGAGAATTTTTCTTTAAAAAAAGAAGTTTGTAAATTGGCATAAAAATTCCTTCACAACAGAAAGATCATAAGGACAGGCAACCTCAACTTTGATCAAGAAAAACAGTGATCCTATGCCTATCAAACTCATCATTTGAAAATTTTCTTTTCCTCAATTTGAATCAGATTCAAAATAAAATATATAACTGAAAGCATTGTTTTACCTCAAAAAAGAGTTGACAGTTCCTTCCCATCCAAGTCTAGCTCTTCTTCTTCTGAAGATTCCTCTTCTTCTAAGTCTTCAAGTTCATCTGGTATGCATGCTGGCTCAGGTGATGCAACAGGTGGGACAACATCTTCTTCCATCAACTGTCATCACTTTTCTCTTTCTCTTCAACCTGGGAAGGTGGTGCATCCACTTGAACAGCTGCCTCTGCCAGAGTTTCCAGAGGATCTTCATTTGGAGCTGAGGGTGTAGGAAGTGAGGTTTATTCTGTGGTGGCAAAGTCCTCGGCATCAGCAGTGGTGATATCTACTTGCTCAGCAAAGGACATCTCAGAAAAGTCTGGCATTTCCTCATCTTGATAACGATCAGCATCCTCAGCAACATTTTGAGAAGCATTGTCTGAGACAGTAGGTGCAGCAGCATTTTCAGGAACATGTGCAGCAACATCTTCGGAAACAGGATGTTGAGAGGGAGTTGTTGCCATGTTGGAGTGAAATGTCTCCCCCTGAGTTGATGCTGTGGAGGTGAGTCTTTGGAGGATGACTCAGTGTAGCTTGAGAAGAGAGCTTGGGCTTGGTTCTGCAAAAGTAGGATCTCCTTCTTCATCATCAGTTTCTTCATCAATCAAATGAAGGCCTCTTGGTGGGTTTGGCCTAACTGGAGTGCGACCGACTCTGCCGCTTCTTCTTCCACCTCTGCCGCCTCTGCTGGGAGAATGTCCTCCCCTCCGGCGTTGTGATCCAGTAGCATTCAGATCTGGGAAACGTCTGGGTCAATCGGATTCAGCTCGTCGCCGGGCCCAATGAAGCTGGTCGGCATGGCTTCAAGGTTGACAGGATGAACGATGATGGCTAGATTATAGTCTGCTGGTTCAGGTGCTGCAGCATCCTTGTGCACATCATCAACGGCTGGAAGAGGATTTCTAGGAGGAGATGCCATGATACAGTAGATAAAAAATTGCTTCTTGAGCTTTTGATTTTTGAGTGTGAATTTTCGAAAAAGAAGCACGAAATTTATAAGCTCTAATTTTTGAAAAAAATTGAAGTGGAGAATGTGAAGAAGTGGTGTGCGTTTTTCTTGGAGAAAGTGTGATTAAGGAGAATAAAAAGGTCTATGTGGCAGTTTAAAACAAAACGGGACACATGGCACAATAAGGAGTGGACTTAGTGGAAGATGAAAGACTAACCCATGAACCCCATGACCCATATAAATAGTGATAATTCAATAATAAATAATAGTAATAAAAATAATAACAGTAGCACTCACGAAATATTCACAAAAATAAAAAAACACATTTATTAATGATTAAATAGTGTGAGAAAAAAGATTGGCTAACAGGCATAAATTTTATTATATATATATATATATATATATATATATCTTTTTTTTTTTTTTTTGTTTTTTTGTTTTTTTTTTTTTTTTTTTAAACTCTTATTTTCAAGTCAAACAATTCACATGGAACATGATCAAGTGTTCAGTTTGAAGGTTCCTCAGTTACTAAGATATGACTATCAAAATAGAGGAGTTTGACTTATGTGAGTGTAATTATTCCCTAAATGTTTACATGAAGCATGATCACGTTTCAAGGTGAAAGACTTCCAGTTACTTATTTAGAAAATAATCCATCACAGTGAAGTCATTATTTAAAGAAGCTAAGCTTCAGTAAATTATGTTGCAGCTTAAGATATTTGATGAGATGCTGCAACATATTTCAGGACATGTTTATTGAGTACACATCCCGAGAGATTTTCTGAGTTTAGAAAACCTCTCATAATCTAATGCCTTTGTAAAGATGTCAGCCAGCTGATCTTCTGTAGGAATGTACTTTAAGCACATTATATTTTTCTCAACTATATCACGAATAAAATGATGTTTAATATCTATGTGTTTAGTTCGTGAGTGTTGAACAGGATTTTTTGAAATATCAATAGCACTTGAATTATCACAATATATGGTCAGGGTGTCACTGGTCAACCCATAATCTCCCAACATTTGTTTCATCCAAATTAGTTGACCACAACATCCTCCAACAGCTACATATTCTGATTCAGCTGTTGAGAGAGATACACAATTTTGCTTTCTACTAACCCAAGAAACTAGATTATTCCCCAGAAAGAAACATGCACCTGAGGTGCTTTTTCTGTCACTAATATCCCCAGCCCAATCAGAATCACTAAAGCCTATCAAGTTTGTATTTGTGTCTTTGAAAAACTGAATCCCTAAGTCTACTGTACCTGCAACATACCTAATAATCATCTTCACAGCTTTAAGATGAGTGACCTTGGGATTAGCTTGATATCTGGCACATACACAAACACTAAACATAATGTCAGGCCTGCTTGCTGTTAGATACAGAAGGCTTCCAATCATGCTTCTGTAGAGGGTGCTGTCAACATCTTCAGCAACATCATCCTTGGACAGCTTTTGACTTGATCCCATTGGAGTTTTCATGTGCTTGGCTGACTCCAACTCAAACCTTTTGACCAGATTGAGAGCATACTTCTTTTGATTTACAAAAATTCCTTCACCTGACTGTTTGATTTGGAGTCCTAAGAAGTAATTCAACTCCCCTATCATGCTCATTTCAAAAGTGTGAGACATAGAATCTACAAAAGACTGTAAAAGGTTAGCACAAGTAGAGCCAAAAACAATATCATCAACATATATCTGAACAATAATGATATGATTATTTGTTCTCTTAATAAATAGAGTTATGTCTGCCTCCCCTCTGTTGAACTGTATTTCAAGTAAGAAGTCAGTGAGTCTTTGATACCAAGCTCTAGGAGCTTGTTTAAGACCATACAGTGCCTTCTTAAGTTTGAAAACATGATTGGGCTTGGCAGAATCTTCAAAACCCTTGGGTTGTTCTACATATGCTTCCTCATTTAGCACCCCATTCAGAAATGCACTTTTGATATCCTTCTGATACAGTTTGATTTTAAGAAAACAGACTATAGCAAGAAGTAATCTAATAGATTCAATTCTAGCTACTGGAGCAAAAGTCTCATCAAAGTCTATACCCTCAATTTGGGTATAACCTTGTGCTACTAACCTAGCCTTATTTCTAACCACTGTACCTTTTTCATCAGTTTTGTTTTTTAAGATCCACATAGTTCCTATCACAAATACATGACTTGGTCTGGGAACTAAGTACTCATTCCTGATGAACTGATTCAGCTCTTCATGCATTGCATTGATCCAAAATTCATCCTTCAAGGCTTCTGCAATATTCCTTGGTTCCACTGAAGACACAAAACAAGTGGTTCCAGTTAGTGCACATTCAGAAGATAAATTTGCAAATCTTACCATATCTCTGTAATTCACTCTCTCTTTTCTTCTGGTTCTTATCCCATCAAAAATATCTCCCACAACTTGAGTAGATGGGTGATTTTTCTGGATTCTACTTGATGGTTCATTTCTGCTGACATCATGAGTTAGCTGCAATTCAGCTTCTGTACTCTCTGTAGGCTGTACTGAGTCAGGTGTGGTAACACTTGGTTCAACACCCTCTTCTCTTGAGACTGGACTGTTTATATCTGGAGCATCTATGGCAGTAGTGTCTCCTCTGGTTGTTTCACCTTCAGCAATCAGGTCATCAACTTCATCTTCAGCTGTTTTACTGCGGAGATCAGCAAAATCATCAAATACCACATTTACAGATTCAATAATGGTTCGAGTTCTTAAGTTATATACTCTATAAGCATGACTGTTATTAAAGTATCCCATAAATAAACTCAAATCACTTTTTGAATCAAATTTAGCTAGATGATCTCTATCATTTAGGACAAAGCAAACACATCCAAACACATGCATGTATTCTAGATCAGATTTTTCTCTTAAAAAATACACCAAAGTATATCTCGAAAAATCATCAACACACACAAATACATATTTTTTACCACCTAGGCTTTCTACCTCTATAGGACCCATAAGATCCATATGTACAAGTTCAAAACAAATGGTGGTACCAACGGGTTGTAGCACTTTGTGTGGTACTCTAGTTTGCTTTCCCTTCAGGCATATTCCGCATATAGGGATGTCCTTGATCTTGAGATCTAGAATTCCTCTTATGGCATTGTACTTGTTGAGCAGCTTCAGATTTTTGAAGTTTGTGTGCCCAAGTTTCTGGTGCCACAACTCTACTTCACTTACTCTTGAGCTCTTGCATGAGATGGTGTCACCTTTGGGAGTCCATATTCTACACTCCTTTTTGGTAAATTCTACCTTTTTCTTGGAGGTGTTGCCTGGAGTGTTGTGACTCATCCTGTACAACATTTTGTCACTACTTAGTTTCTCACAAAATGGGCGGGTGTGTCCTGGTGAGAAACAGTCATGACAAATGTATCCCCTTATTCTGGACTCTGAAGTGGTGACTGTGGAATTTCTGCATTCTTTTCCATTTGAACCCTTCTCTTTTATAAAGACAATCTCCTTCTTCTTTACTGGCTTGTGTTTCTTCACTTGGTTTTTGAACCCTAGACCTTCATTTTTGTTGTACTTCTCCAGTGACACAATCTCTTTGAGTTTTGTTGTGTCGGTATTCATCCTCTTGATTGCTAGAGTCGCTTTTTTGAGTTCATCTTTCACCTTTGCCAGTTCAAGATCCTTCTTGGTGATACCAACCTCCAAATGAGTGATTGTTTCTTTGAGAGAAGGATTTTCCTTGTTGACTGCATCTAGAGCATGAGTCTTCTTCTCCAAGTAACTGAACAATTTCTTGTACATTTCTTCCTCATCACTAACTGTTTCATTACTGGATTCTGCTGCATTCAAGGAAATAGAGTTTAAACATGTATAATGATCAGTATTAAACTCAGAAATTTCAGTTACTGAAAGTGTTTCAGAAAGTGTTGCAGCATCCAGAGGAACTCCTTGTGATTCTGTTTCAGAGGCACTTCCAGTGAGATATCTGACAGAAAGAGCTTGTTTAGAGGATTGCTGTTCCTCCGTCTGTTCAGGTTGTTCTTCCTCCTCATCGCTGACAGCACAAATCAAACTCATTCCTCTCCTTCTCAAGGTATTTGCACATTCATTAGCATAATGTCCAAATCCTGAACAGGCCCTGCATTTAATATGATCCAAGTTAGGTGGTTCAGAATTTGAACGAATAAAAGAAGAATTTTTTAAATTGTTTTGAGAAGGTGTTTGAGGAAATGTTCTCTGTGGAATAGATCTGTTCCGGGGCTGAGTTTGTCGATTTTGTGGAGACCCTTCTGAAAATAACTGCCTGGGCTTGATTCCACTTCGTCTGTACGCCCTATTGAATTTCTGAATCTGAAATGCCACATTGTTGAGGCATTCTTCTGCATCATCATCATATTCCGGAGCAACATCTTCCTTCTCTAATTCTGCCTGGAGTGCATTTGAGATAGCCTTTCCTTTCTCCTTTCTTTGATCTTCGAAGTTCATCTCTCTGGACTTGAGACTTCCTATTAATTCGTCCAGCCGTAGAGATGATGTATCTTTAGCCTCCTCAATAGCAGTAACCGTCATGCTGAACCTTTCTGGAAGAGTTCTCAATACCTTATTCACTAGTGTCTCGTTGCTCAAAGGACCACCTAAGGATTGAAATTCATTAGCCAAGTCAATCAGCTTCTCATTGTACTGAGAAATTGTTTCAGTTTCCTCCATTCTCAGTCTCTCAAATTTGGAAGAGAGTAATCTGAGCTTGGTTCTTTTGACACTATCTGATCCCTCACAATGTAGCTGAAGAATTTCCCAAGCATCCTTTGCAGAAGTGCATACAGAGATTAATTTAAACATTGTTAAATCTATTGAATTGAAAATTGCATTTAACGCCTTTGAGTTTTGATTAGCATTTGATAGATCGTCTGGTGTCCACCGTAATTCTGGAGTTGGAAAAACATCTCCGTCCACATCTGTGATAGTTGGTGGCTTCCATCCAGTGAGAATAGATCTCCATGCTCTCTCATCAATGGCTTTGATGTACGCCCTCATCTTGACTTTCCAGTAGGTGTAGTTCGTGCCATCAAGTACAGGAGGTCGCATAGAAGCAGTCATCTGAGTATCCATCACGAATTCGTTTCTGTAAGAAAAATAGGAACAAACACTTAGTATACGTCAAGTGTTGGCTCTTGATGCCAATTGAAAGAATTTATGGTCCCGAATTCGTTTAATACAGAGGTGTTATCTTAAGTGTTATGACACTTGAACAAACATGCAGCGGAAATATAAAGATAAAAGAACAGTACTCAGAATTAAAAATGTTCACAAGTAAAGACTTGTGAACTTGCCCTTTACAGGACGAAAAATATATTAAAATCAGTATTCCAAGAATACAAACAGAAGAGGTGCGAAAACTTCTTCCTTATGAATGAATCTTTTTCAAGATCATTCTTACAATCAAATCTAGATACTAAAAGAAAAATATTAAAAATTCTAGATTTCAAAGATGTACTCGTGAGGAGTACGTAAAGAACTTATGAATGAATCACTATCTTGATCATTCTTACAACCAAGTCTAGAAACATATATACTAAACAATCTAGACTACAAAGAATGTACTTATGAGAAGTACGTAAAGAATGTACTCATAAGGAGTACGTAAAGAATGTACTCACGAAGAGTACGTAAAGAATGTACTCGTGAAGAGTACGTAAAGAATGTACTCGTGAAGAGTACAAACAACCGATTCTAAAACCTAACTAAAACACTCGTGTATTCTCTTCAGCCCTCGGTTTTTATTTCATAGAATCGATCATCTTCCTTGAGTATTGAAGTCGGTATTTATAGGCATTCCAAGCATCCACTCCTCAGCCCATGATCTGCAAGAAAAACCAACTACAAGAGCACTCAAGAACATGGGTTAGTGGGTTAGTGGGTTAGTTTAAGGAGTTAGAATAATATTCACAATTAAACCCACTTAAGCACTACTTAGCCCACTAAGCACTATACTTAACCCACTAAGCACTACTTATTCCATAACTAAAATTTAGTTTAAAAAATAAGAAAGTTAAAAACACAATGTGGAGATAATCCACGCTCACGTGTTTCAAGAATATTCATAGTTAAGGAGGTGGTTGTAATTACTCAAACACGATGAATTTTTTCGTAATTTGACCTTACATCAATGGTTGCCGTAATTTAAAGAAATTGAAAAAAAAAAATGATGGCTATCTTTATTTTAATAATGACATTTACTATGTGAGTCAAATTAATCATCTCATAATGAGAATCTAAATTTTAGTTTTTCCCTAATATTTTTTTATTTAATTCCAATTAAGGTAGCTAAAATCTATATATAATATAAAAAGATGATCTATACCCTCAATGATTGACATGTGGCAAATGATGATGTCATTTATTAAAATTGCTTAGTTGGAGTTCAATTGATGAGGTGGATTCTTCAATTGATTAGGTGACATTTTTATTTAGGTACGTTTTTAAGTTCCTTCCTATTTCACATTTACACAATCATTTAATAATTACCACATATTTATATATAACATTTTACGAATTTAATATCCTATCATTTCTAAAAATATTATATTTTTTATAATTTTAATTTTCTAAACTATATTTTTCGCCTGTTCTTTTTTAAAAATTCAGACACTCAATTTTTTAACGAGTATTCGATTTTTTATATCATATTTTACACACTATTTTTATAACGAAATAATCATAATTATATTTAATTATTTATACACGGTTAATTAATTTTTTTTATCTCACGTTTTAATTTAATTTTCTGAAATATATTTTTCGAATGTCTTTTTAAAAAAAATAGAACACTCATTTTTTTATGATACATATTTTCGAATTTAGTTTTTTTAATAATAATATTCGAAAATAACAATAATACTAATAATTATTATTTTTACAAATCATTAATAATTCAAATGAATATACCAATAAATTAATTAATCACCATATATGGATTTTTTTTAAATATTTTGTCAACATAATGTATATGTATTAATTTAATTTTATAAATATTAATAACTAAACAACATTTAAATTTTGAAATTTAAATTTTCGGATTCAAAATTTTGAATTTCAAATGTTTTTTTAACTATAAATTATCAATCAATTCCCCAATTTTATGTCATATAATTTGATTTCTTACCTATTTAAGTTGATTGGTTTTGATTCATATGGTTAATTCATGGAAAATATCTTATCAACAATAATTGGTTAAGATTATAACATTAAATGTGTATTTCCATAATAACTTATTATTTACTTTTTTATTATATAAAACCCAAGTATAAATACCCCTCATTCCAATCCATTTCATTCACTCATACTCTCTACCCGAATTTTACACTAACATAAAAATAAAAAAATAGGTCATGCCCCAAATGGCTGCAAAGAGGAAATGTTGTATTTTTTTGTTGTTCATATATTCATAGTTTTACGTGTTCTTTATTTCATTATTTTGATATAATGAATGTGTCTAATGGTTATTTACACATATACATGTATTTAGTCTAACATGTTATTTGTTGTTTGTTTATGTTATTTTTGTAGATATTATAGATAACATCGACCTATGTGCTATGTGTGACGACATCGGTTGCGTCAAAAGAATAGAAAGAATTCCGTGAATCTCATATGAATTGTGCGAGAAAACATACTCATTTTTTTCATTCCTTAAAAGACCATCATCGAAGTGATAAATCTAAAACATGATATGCAATTAACAATTTTCTATTCTTTATATATGTTTGTAATTATTTCTAATATTGTTTCATCAAGCTCATTTAGTATATGGTTATATATGCAATTTCGCTATTTAAAATTTTATATATTTTATTTTTTAATTTGTGTAAAGTTGGATCACCTGTTGTTTTTTTGTTTTGGAAACTTATTGTTTTCGTCTTTTTTTCTTGATTTGTTTCACTTAACTACATTGAAATGTTGAGTGCTAATATATCATCACTAATTCATTATAGTAATTATATTGTTTTATAATTTTACATTTATTTATTTTATTAATGCATAATCATATTAATGGAATGGTAATATGTCAATTAATGGAATAAAATATAGTATTGAGTTGTCCTTTTTAGATACTCAATCTTAGAAAATTATACAGATATTAATGGAATAGTAATATGTCAATTAATGGAATGAAATATATTTAAATTGTCATAAATAATTTAATAAATGGTATATATATAAGTAATATATTTCAATATTATTCCATTAAGTATTTAATGAATTATTTAGTTAATAAAATGCATTATTAACTAAATTTTTATTTTTTATTAGATTCATTTACGAATTAATTATTTTAATAATTTTTAATTATATAAATTAATTTATTTATTTAATTTTCCTCGCATCTTTCATTATGATTTTTTATTTATTTTCGATAATGTTGTAACATAAGTATTTGTAATGATTATTTTGCATATCAACTTATACTTTAGAGAAGAAAATAATAATGTCTTACATTAACATAAAATAATAATTTGATTTGATTTGTTTGATATTCTTATGAAAATTATTGATTTTACGGATATGATTAATAACTTGATTTGATTTGTTTGATATTTTTATTAAAAGTATTAATTTTAAGGATACGATTGATCATTTGATTTTACTTTTTTATTTATTTTTTGTTATGTTTCTCTTTGTTATATACAAATTGATATTATTTAGGTTTCTATTTATTTTTGTATCAAATCAATGTGTGTATTATGCTAAATAAATTATGAGCATGATATTTTGTACCTAATAAACACGTTAAAGTGGTAATATTTTAAAAGCCATGATTTCATATCTTTAATTTGACTTTGTTATGTCCATTGGCCAATTTTTATAATTTGTTTGGTTATTTTTGTTATGTTTCATTGGTTATGTTATTTCTGATTCTGTTTAATACATTACTATTTAAGTTATTATCAAATCAATACATGTGATTTGAATATTTTTTTTAGTAACCCCTAACAATCGAATTTATTTATTATGCATTTCAATAATTTCGGATTCTTATTCATTCTAATTGTTTGAATTTGTTTTATTTGTTCTAACCGAGCAACACAAAAAATAATAAAATATATTGTTTGCTTAAAGTTATTTTATTAACTTATTTAGTCTGTGAAAATTAAGTATAAATACCATCAACACAAACTCATTAATTTATCTCATTCTTTATCAACACATTTTGTTATGATCATGTTAAACCAAGGTCCTCACATTAAAACTTTTTTTTTTTTTTCATATTTATGTTTTGTAATTTCATAATGCAATCAGTATTGTGCGATGTGCATGCTCGCTTTGAAGAATTTTATTTATCGTCAAATATTTATTACGTTATACGTTTATTATATATGCGTATGTATAATAATCTAACGAATCATTGTTTTGCTTTCTTTTTAATTTTCAGATCCATGGATAACATCGTCTGTGTTATATGCGGCGACGTCCGCAAGAGAGAAGCATTGTGGCTTTGTGTAGAATGCAAATATATGATTTAGATATATTATATGGATGGATTTAAAAAACTTTTACTTCTGGTTTTCCATCTTTGATTATACATTCAACAAATGTAAGTTTAGTTTCGATGAAGAAGAAGTTGAGTTTAATGAAGGTGATAATGTAATAAAAAAAATACCAAAGTAACTCATGTATGTATTTCGTTATTTGTAATAGAGATTCTTATATGATTTGTTGAATATATTTAAATAAATCTTCTTTAGTTTTTATATTTTCATGTTACAATATTAATTTGTACGTATCGTAATAATTCTTTTATTTTTATCATTTTTTTAATATTTACGTAAAATATTATTAGTTTGTAAGTTCATAATATTTTTTTTGCTATTAATCTTTTGAATCTTTATGTACATGACATTAGATTCACCCTTCTTCATTCACTGTAAGTCCAATATTATGATATATTAGCAACATTGTGCCTAGATATATTTGTGACAATGTTTGATTTTATGTTTTGAAATAGGAATAATTATTTGTGCAAGCATATTAGAATTTAGAAGTACTGCTTTTGCAGATAATCCTATACTAACTAGAGAAATATATAAATTATATAGCAAAAATTCTACATTGATCAGGGAAGGAAAAAACACATTAAAAATAATGTGCGAAATATATAGTAAAATATACATATGTGAAAATGGATGTTGTCAATCCAGCGTGGACATTGTGTGTATGTATTCTTTGGATCATTAAAAACATTTTAGAGAAATTATCTCTTTTCCTAAAACAAAATGGTTTGATATTCCAATGAAAATAAATCGGCGTACAATATTACGAGATTAATTTTTATGGAGCAGGTCTCGATTACGGATTTGTTGAGATTGCAAACTGAAATTTGAGGAAGATCTCTATGAGTATGAGTATTAATATTAGTATTAGTATTAGTATTAGTATTAGTATTAGTATTAGTATTAGTATTAGTATTAGTATTAGTATTAGTAGTAGTATTAGTATTAGTATTAGTAATAGTATTAGTATTAGTATTAGTATTAGTATTAGTATTAGTATTAGTATTAGTATTAGTATTAGTATTAGTATTAGTATTAGTATTAGTATTAGTATTAGTATTAGTATTAGTATTAGTATTAGTATTAGTATTAGTATCAGTATTAGTATCAATATCAATATCAATATTAGTATCAATATTAATATCAATATCAATATTAGTATCAATATTAATACCAGTATCAGTATCACTATGAGTATGAGTATGCGTATGAGTATGAGTATGAATATGAGTATGAGTATGGGTATGGGTATGGGTATGGGTATAAGTACGAGTACCGAGTATAAGTATGGGTATAAATATCAGTATCACTATACGTATCAGTATAAGTATCAGTATAATATTAGTATCAGCATCATTAATAGTATCAATATCAGTATCGATATCAATATCAATATCAATATCAGTATTAGTATTAGTATTAGTATTAGTATTAGTCTTAGTATTAGTATTAGTATTAGTATTAGTATTAGTACTAATATTAGTATTAGTATGAGTATTAGTATTAGTATTAGTATTAGTATTAGTATTAGTATTAGTATTAGTATTAGTATTAGTATTAGTATTAGTATTAGTATTAGTATGGGCATCAATATTAGCATCACTATCAGCATCAATATTAGTATTAGTATTAGTATTAGTATTAGTATTAGTATTAGTATTAGTGTTAGTATTAGTATTAGTATTAGTATTAGTATTGGTATTAGTATTAGTATTAATATTAGTATGAATATCAATATTAGTATTAATATTAGTATTAATTTTAGTATTAGTATTAGTATAAATATTAGTATTAGTATTAGTATTAATATAAGTATTACTACTAGTAGTAGTATTAGTATTAGTATTAGTATTAGTATTAGTATGAGTATCAGTATTAGTATCA
>NW_012194994.1:3476815-3500995 GCF_000504015.1 Erythranthe guttata | reverse complement strand
CACAAGGGTGGTTTTTGCTAGTTTATTTATCACAGGGGGGTTTTTGCTATTTCAAGATAACACAGGGGTACTTTTTGCACAAAACTCGAGATATATGGGATAAATGTGACAATAATCATAGCTATACGGCAAGTCTACTATATATATATATATATATATATATATATATATATATATATATATATATATATATATATATATATATATATATATATATATATATATATATATATATATATATATATATATATAAATTTATCTATATATTACCACATATATATATATAAACACACAATAATTAATTATTGTTTTTGTGACAACTGAAATGATGTTACTCTGCAAAGATCTCAAGAGAAAAAAAAACTCTCTCACACAGAGATTCTGTAATTTGTAAGACAAACAGAACATATATTTTCTCTCTCTCTCTCTCTATATATATATATATATATATATATATATATATATATCTACAGATATATATATATATATATATATATATATATATATATATATATATATATATATATATATATATATATATATATATATATATATATATATATATTAAAATACTTATAAAAAGATATTAATTCCAATTTCAGCAATGATGCTAAAACAAGATACCAAATTACACTCTATTTTCTTGAATAAATAGTAAATGATTAAACAAGCACAAAACATAACGATAGAATGTTGGACAAAAGACGACAAGATTGCTGACGTGTGAAATCCCATATATTATGACGTAAGCAGCCGCCTGGCTGGCAAGCTTTGACCCACGTGTAATATTATCCCCACTTGTCCCACAAAAAACAATTTTTATAATCAAGAAACATCCTCCCTGGCAAAATCCCTTTCAGTTATTTTTATTTCCTCTTTTGCCCCTCACTTTTTTTTTAAAAAAAACCATCTTTTTGGTATTTACCCATTTGACATATTTTTATATTTTATTTGACATTTAGATCCTTTTTTTCCCTCGTTCAAGGGGTATATATATACAGCCTTCGTTCCTACATTTCATTTCCCAAACAATAATTTCCAACAAAAATAAATAATTAGCAAAAAAGAAAAAAAGAAAATGGATTTACAATATTCCTCTGTTTTCCAGTCAACAATGAGCAGTGACTTTTCCTCTGATATTAACTCGCCGGAATATTCCATCTTGTCGTCGGAATGGGATTCGCAATCCTTCACGAATTTCCTTCCGTTCAACGAAAACGATTCCCAGGAGATGTTGTTGTTCGGCGTTCTGGCGGAAGCGGCACAAGAAACCACCTCGGCCTCCAACTCCGGCGAGCGGCGGCGGAGCCGAGCGAAGGAGAACGAAGAAGTGAGTTCCTCGCCGGCGGCGGCGGCGGCGGCGGCGGAGATGGTTGTGAGGCCGGCGAATGGGAAGTCGTTCCGCGGCGTGAGGGCGCGGCCGTGGGGGAAGTTTGCGGCGGAGATAAGGGACTCGACGAGGAACGGCGTGAGGGTTTGGCTGGGGACGTTCGACACGGCGGAGGCGGCGGCGATGGCGTACGACCAGGCGGCGTTCGCCATGCGGGGGCAGGCGGCGGTGCTCAACTACCCGGTGGAGAGGGTGAGGGAGTCTCTGAGGGAGATCAGGAGTTGCATCGACGAGGAGGCGGGGTGCTCGCCGGTGATGGCGCTGAAGAGGAAGCACTCCATGCGGCGGCGCAACGGCGGCGGTCGGACGGCGAAGCGGAGGGAGGTGGTGAAGGTGGAGAATGTGGTGGTGTTTGAGGACTTGGGTGCTGATTATTTGGAACAGCTCTTGAGTAGTTCTACTAGTCAAGAAACTAGTTCTCTCTTTTTTTGTCAATAAGCCCTTACTCTTTCTATTTCTTTTCAATTTCTGCAAAATCAAGAATTTTTATCCTTTTTTACCCTTTTTTAAGTTTTGTTTGTTTTTTTTAAAGTAATTTTCTGCAATTAGAAAAATCTTTTTGCAATTGTTTTTTAGTCCATTTGTCATTCCTTCATTAGATTAGTTTACCTGTTTTTTTTTTCTTTATTATTTTCTTTTTGTAAATATATATTATAATAGTATGTACATAAAAGTGGATTTTGGCAAATAATTAAGACCACTGTTGTCTCAATTGTTGAGGTGGAAGAAACAAAAACCGACGGAGTTAATCCCACTTTGTACCCTTGAAATATATCATTTTGCACTTTGCACCTTGAAAACTAATTAATAGCACTTTGCATGCATCCTCGAAATACAATAAATCATGCGTATTGTATTTTAAATGAATTTTTAAAGCTAATAAAAGTAATTTAATATTTTTAGTGGTATTTTTCAAGAATGCCTAATGTCCATTTTTTTACTCATTAATCATTTTGAAATTATAAAGTGCAAAATAAAAATATAGTTCATCAACATACTAAAAACTTAAGTTTTTTATCAAAAAAAAAAATTCCTTCAGCTATTCATTGTCAAGTTATCTGAAAATGAAATTTTCTTCCAAATATTTATCTAATATTTCCACCAATTAGATTAAAAGATCTATCAATCGAATAATTTAGTAATAAAAGTTTATTTTGTATGGTGAATGATTTATTGTGTTTTGAGGGTGCAAAGTGCTACTATTATTTTCAAAAGGTGTAAAGTGCTACTATTATTTTTCAAGGGTGTAAAGTTCAAAAATATTTCATTCAAGGGTGCAAAGTGGTATTAAGTCCAAGTTGTATAGTAGCTAAAAATTGCACAAAGAGAAAAGGACAAAGAGTGATGGTATATGCCTATATGGCATAATATTGCTTCGTTTTCATTAATAATAGAGACATAAAATTGAATATTTTAAACGTTATTCCAAGTCCAAAAAGCAATTGGCTATAGGAATATGACACATTTATTTATGGAGTCTTGCTTAGGATTAGGTTTTTAGACATTAATTTATTGTGAGAATTAATTCATAATTTTGATTAGGTACTAAATTTGGAGTTTAAGGGTAATATAGTGAGTAATTCCGAAAACATATCGTTTTTCGATCGGTTGATAAAATTTGGCCCCGACATTCCATAGTGTGAAGATATACTTGACGAATTTCACCAGGTTATATCATATTAAGCACGTTTTACACACATATAGATGTATACAGTTAAATCTTCATAAATTAATACAATCTGGAAAGCATAGTCCACGACGGCAGCAACAAAAACACAATTTTTTTTATTATAATTATTTAAACTGGGAGGGGTGACGTTTTTGTAATTTTCAAACTTTACACGAAACAGTGTTCAAGTTAAAGGTCTACATACTAATGACAAGGGCCTCAAGTACACGGGGCTAATCGATGCAATCGAGAGTAAAATGGGGTAAAGTGGTACGGAGCCAAAGTACAAGGGTGGAAAGTGGAATTCAGCCTTTAATATAAGCACATAACATCCTTTTAATTTTAATAAAAGTTTCCTCTTAGTAACGAGCATGATCATTTAGCAACTGGAATACTATAGGGGGTTATCTAAAAGTACAAGGGGGTCATGTGCCCAAACTTTAAACTACAGAGGGTTATTTGCTTATATTGAAATTACAAGGGGTCATACGCACAAAGTTCAAACTACAGGGGAGTTAAGTGCTATTTACCTAAAATTAAAGGTGAAAAATGCCAAATGATGAGTGATGATACAATTATACTAATGAATTGTAATTAACGAAAATAAATATTAAAATAAGGTACCTTTTTGTATTTATAAATAAAATAATCCTAATGGGGGTTAAACTAATCACACTTGCTAATGCAATACGTTCGCCCATCTAATACCCTAGATATGCTCTATGGTTTCAGAAATATCTTACATAGCTCCTATGTTTATTCATGATTAATATTCAGACACATTTTGTTATATTAATAATTTCAAGAATTTAGAAATTATGATTAAATAAAATAAAATTGAAACAAGTGAAATTTAAATTAATGGAGAATTTATGCTTTAGAATATTCCAAGGAATATTATTTAGAAGTTTCAAACTTTGATTCCTTAACAAAAGTTCGCAATATAAAATTTCAAAAAAATCTGCACTAAATCCCCTTTTATTAATTTTATTTATATATATATATATATATATATGTATTAATATATATATATATATATTTTTTTTTTTAGGATTTTTTTTTTCTTTAGGATCTGTTTGGTTCATAAATGGAGACTGAATTCGGGCCGTGGGCCGAGCCCATATAGGAGGATCCATCTAGCAAAGGCAGTAGGTCAACTGGACTGGGCCGAACATTAAGCCATGGGCTAAGCCTGCAGAATATTCCAGATTATTTCTATCCAAATATTTCCGATATTAGAACAATATTTTTCATTTCGAATCCTGAAAGTTCTGATTTTATGATTTTATTGATTTTTTAAGAAACAGAATAAGATACATATTAGATTTCAATTTCCGATCCCATTTTGATTTATGAATATTTAAATCTAATAATGTCCTAATTTACTATGAATATTGATGATGCTAGAGATTATTCACCTGATGTAGTTGAGATATGATGAGCCGGAAGAACAAAGTGAATCATTGGCTCACGAGCTTGATGATCCCGAGATACCTGTTGATTAGAGAACACGTAAACTAAGCTGGGGGTGATCCGGCGAAAACCCTTCCGACGCTCAAGTTAGACGTGTGGACAACAAAAGTCGTAAAGAGAATGCTGGAAGTTGTATCGATAGAATATTAGAACACACCTAAACAAAATGACTTATAACCTCTATTTACACTGAGTTGGTTGGGTTAGAATTTATTCACTGATTGTCGGACCCAAACCTTATTTGAAGATGATTGGACCTTTGTTATAGTGGTTTTCAAAGTTGGGCTCGTGGTCCAATAGATTAAGAAATTGTAGACTTATTGGACTGACCCAATTAGACACCGCAATCGGAGTTCGAACGAAAGAGCCGCCGTAAAAGATATCTTATTTTACTATATTGCTAGTAATTTACTTTTGTAGTTTTACTTTAGGTGGTTAAAAAATCTGCATCAACCATAGGACTGAAAAATAGGTAATATACATTATTATGCAAAGACTTTGAGTATTGAATAAAGGTAAGAGGTTTGGCGCGGGTAGGGTTTGTTATGGTAGATTATAACCTCACTAGGCCGGCTCATATTAGACCCTATTATCACTAAACTACATGTGAATGTGATTAATTATATGCATTATTAGTTAAAACTAAATTTCTAAATTTTGTTTCAATCTTTTAGGTACGTGTGTAAACAAGCCGAGCCTGGCTATTTTGGCGAGCTTCAGCTCAAGTCCATTTTGACTAGTTTGAGCTCGTCGAGTGTTTTTTTGAGCTCGAGCCCAAGCTCATTTGTTCTTTTTTTTTTTTTTCTTTTTTTTTTTTTTTTCTAATTTATTTATATTGTTAATTTGTATATGTACTTTTTATATTATTATTATTATTATAATATTGTATATTATTAATATGTTATCTAAATTAAAAAATAATTTATAGAAATAAAAAAATGAAAATAAAAAGTAGGCTTGCGAGCCGACTCGCAAACAATTAAGAACAAGCTCGTGCTCGAAAAACTCGAGTTGGAGTTCGAGATCGAGCTATTGCTGATCAACTCATTTACACCCCTACTTTTAGGTATCAATCTGACTTCAAATGTGATTTTGAGCCCTTTTCAGTCTGAATGTAGCAAAACTCAAAAAGCTAATCTTTTAGTCCTTTAAGTTGACTATTTAATCCAACTTGAATCAGTTGAATTGCATGTCGGGTGGGTTAGTTAAGCATTAATGAATTACATTACGAATGTAAACAAATGAAAACACAAAAAAGGGGAAATTTTAATTTGGATTGCATGGCCAAAGTTATTTAAATAGGCGTAGTGTGGCTAGTAGTTACATAAGACTATTCCAAATAAGGTGTTTGTTGAACATCCTAAACGAAAAAAATGGTTGCTAATGCTACGAAAACCCGAACCATCCAACAATGCGAATCCAAGGGGCGAGAAAACCACAGCGTTGTGGCCGACATGGACGGAGCTCTGCTCACGCAGCGCGGCTCTTTCCCGTATTTCGCCTTAGTTGCTTTCGACGTTGGTGGGATTTTACGGCTACTCCTATTGCTATTGGTTGCACCCTTGGCTTGGATTTCTCGGCATCTGTTGTCGGAATCTGCCGAGGTTCGAGTTCTCGTGTTCGCAACTTTTGTTGGGGTTAAAATTAGGGACATTAAGTCGGCTGCAAATGCCGTGTTGCCGAAGCATTACTCGGAGGACTTGCACCCCGACACGTGGCGCGTGCTGTCAGCGTGTGGTGGGAGAAAATGCGTGGTGACGGTGAATCCTAGGATTATGGTTGAGCCTTTCTTGAAGAACTATTTGGATGTGGATGCGGTTTTGGGTACTGAGATTCTGTCGTGGAGGGGCGTCGCCACCGGGCTTGTGGCGGCTCCGGGGGTGCTTTCCGGTGAGGCGAAGACTGTGGCTGTTGGAAAGGTTTTCAAGGATTCGCCGATGCCGGAGATTGGGATTGGTGGTGACGCGGAAACTATTGATTTTTCGTTCACGAATCTCTGCAAGGTTTATTACTTCTCCCTTTGTTTAAACTCTATTATTATGTTTAGGGGTGTCCATATGGTTCGGTACCGGTAAAACTGAAATATATATTCTAATTCTAGAAAAGGTAAAAAAAATAAAAAAAATATTAATTCTTGAATTTGACATTCAAATTTCAATATTCAACCCTAAAAACCAAAAAATAATCATCAACAAAGGTTAATTTGTAAACAGTGCAAAAAATTATCAATCTATAAAAAAATTAATTTTTTTAAGAACTTAAAGGATTTAAATTAAAAGAAAAAATAAATAAATATATAATAAATATTTTGGTATTTGATACGGTACGGTACTGTATATCAGGCATCAATACCGTATACTATATTGCATACCGGAATTCAAAAAAAAAATTACCGAACACCGAACGGATTTTTTTTTCAGTTAACGGAAAAAACATCGATTCTTATAAGAGTTGTTGGGAAAACTTTTTGCAGGAGAAGTACACAGTCCCATCGAAGCCGTGTGCCCGCCCCGTGAAGCCCGATGAGCTCCCGAAGCCGGTGATCTTCCACGACGGCCGTCTCGTTCAAAAACCCACATCGTTAACGGCGTTACTAATCATTCTATGGTTCCCGATTGCCGTTCCGTTATCCATACTTCGTACCCTCATCGCCACACAACTAATCCCTCTCTCTTTGTCTTACTACATTTTCCATCTAATAGGCTTCCCAATCATAGTCAAAGGGGCCCCACCTCCCAAACCCAACCGTTCCCACGGAAACGGCGTCGCATTTGTTTGCTCCCACAAAAGCGTCGTCGACAGTGTCATGGTCTGCGTCGCCCTCGGCCGCCCCGCCGTCAGCATAGTCTACTCCGTATCGAGACTCACCGAGATTGTCTCCCCGCTTAAATCATGTCGGCTCATGAGGGACCGGGCCCACGACGCGAAGTTGATTTCGGACATTCTCAAATCGGGGCTTGATTTGGTTATATGCCCCGAGGGAACAACTTGCCGCGAGAACTATCTCCTAAGGTTTTCGTCGTTGTTCGCCGAATTGACCGACGAGATTTTGCCGGTGGCTATTAATTTAAGGGCGGGCATGTTTTATCCATCGACCGTAAGAGGTCGTAAATGGCTCGACATGTTCTTCTTCACTATGAACCCTAGGCCCGTTTACGAGATCACGTTTTTGGACAAGTTAACGCCCGAGCAAACTTGTGGGGGGTCCGGTAAATCGAGCTACGAGGTTGCGAATAATGTACAAGAAATGATTGGTAGGGTTTTGAAGTTTGAGTGTACTAATCTTACGAGGAAGGACAAGTATCGGATGTTGGCTGGGACCGATGGTCTTGTTGGGGACAAAGTTAAAGGTGGTTGAAATGAATCTTCTTACACGTCTATTTATGAATTAAAATGCGATACGTAAACTCATTTTACGATAGAATCACTAGTAACTATGTAGTTTCTTATACTAGTGGTTTGTTTTTTAGAGGATTTATACTAGTGAAACGATGCTTTGCATATGAGCTACGTCGAACCTCGCCAGTTCGACTTTTTCTAGGCCTTCCGAGTGTTTATTGGTTTGTTACGTTGTTTCCGGGATGCAAAATAACGAATTAATTTTTTTTATTTTCTTCTACCTCCGACATAAATTCGAGCGTACAAAATGTGGAAAAAAAATCACAACGAATTATTGAAAAAAACTATAATTTCTTGCAGAAAACAAAATTCTCACCAAATTATTCGCATCATGGATCATTTATTGTAATTGGTGAAAATATTTGGAAGAAATTGTTGGAAGAAAATATGATTTTTAAATAACTTGATAACATAATAGTCGAAGGAATTTTGTTCTTTTTGTTTTTTGTAAAATATTTGTGTGTGATTTTTTTTTAAATATAAGGGTATATTACAACCACCCCTGAGGTATGGTAAAATTACGAAAACCCTTCTCTTGTTTGGGTAATTACAATAACCCCTCAATTATAAAATTTTTCTTACACGTTCACCCTTGCGGTTTCAAATTTAGTGGAATCTTCGAGATTATATGGAATATCATCACTTTTGTACCCGTTTTATCCCATTCGAGCTCCACATTTTGAAGCAAGATGATCATGAGATGTATATTTTGTCTTGTATATATCAGATTGTGGTGCACCAGAAATTGTATTTTTGCACAAAACGAGTACAAATTAGAGCACATTCCACATAATCTAGATGGTTATGTTGAATTTGACACTATAAGGGTAGATGTGTAAGAAGATTTATAGTTGATGAGTAGATGTAATTATCCAAATAAGAGGGGGGTTTTCGTAATTTGACCATACCTCAGGGGTGGTTGTAATTTACCCTAAATATAATGATCAGATATGTTTTAATTTTTGCACTTTGTAGTTTCAAAAGGAAAAGGAAAAAATGATTTAAAATTTGGTATTCTAAAAAAATACCACTAGAAATATTAAATACTTTCATAAAAATTTATTAGGAATTCATTATTATGCATGATTTTTTATTCTGTTTCGAGGGTGCAAAGTGTTATAAACTTTTTTGAGGGTGCATAATGCGAAAAAAACTATATTTCAAGGGTGCAAAATGGAATTAAGCCAATTGCCATATACAATTTTCTTGTCATTATGATTTATGCCTAATAGCTATATGCTAATTACATACGATAAATTAAATATCCAGTTCTAATTTGTACTTGTTGCGTGTGATTTTGGATTTCTTTCGTGTGGCATTAATGGCGTAAAGGAGTACTAAAGAGTATAGATGATACGAGGAATAGGTAATAATTAACAGCTAATCCATTATTTAAACCATCGCCAGCGTAGCTAATTACACATTAACAAAATCAATCATAACAAGGTGTTTGTTAAAAAGCCTGAACGAAAAAAAATAATGGCTGCTAGCAAAACGCCAACCATCAAACAGTGCGTATCCAAGGGTCGAGAAAACGACAGCGTTGTGGCAGAGATGGACAGAGCTCTGCTCACACAGTGCGGCTCTTTCCCGTACTTCGCGTTAGTTGCTTTCGACGTTGGCGGGGTTTTACGGCTACTGATATTGCTCCTGGCTGCACCCTTGGCCTGGATTTGTCGGCATCTAGTGTCGGAATCTGCCGAGGTTCGAGTTCTCGTATTCGCGTGTTTTGCCGGGGTTAGAATTAAGGATATCAAGTCGGCTGCAAATGCTGTGTTGCCGAAGCATTACTCGGAGGACTTGCACCCCGACACGTGGCGCGTGCTGTCGGCTTGCGGTGGGAGAAAATGTGTGGTGACGGTGAATCCTAGGATTATGGTTGAGCCTTTCTTGAAGAACTATTTGGATGTGGATTTTGTTTTGGGTACTGAGATTTTGTCGTGGAGAGGTGTTGCCACCGGGTTCGTGGCGGCTCCGGGGGTGCTTTCCGGTGAGGCGAAGGTGGTGGCTGTTGGGAAGGTGTTTGAGGATTCGTCGGTGCCGGAGATTGGGATCGGTGACGTGGAGACTAGTGACTTCTTATTCATGAATCTATGCAAGGTTTACTCCTTCCCCCCTTGGTTTCAAACTCTACTATAAAGTTTTTTTTTCTTTTGTAAATAAGAAAGGCAAATAGTGTGCAAGCCACGTAGAGGTGGAAATCGGAATGATCGAATCAAAATTAGCTCTTTGGAAGGAAAAAAGAAAACCAACAATTTTTTCATAAGTAGAAAACTATTCCAAATTCATTTTCAGAAAAAATCGATGAAAATTGAAACCGGAACTTAGAAATTGGAAACGAAACAAGTTTCTCCAAACTTGAAAATTTTCAGATCAGAATCAACGGAAATCGAATATTTTATTTTCTATTCATCTATAATATAAAATACATAATAATACTGATGTTATAAGTATTATTTTTTGATTTTTTTTTTTTTGAAATTCTCGGAATTATTTCCTGGAATTAAAATTGAACTCTTAAATTTCGATCCGAATCTTCCTTTGTCTAAAGAGTGTTTGATAATAAATTTTCATGTGTTTGAATTCGAAAAGTAAATTGTTTGCAGGAGAAGTACACAGTTCCATCGAAGCCGCGCATCCGCCCCGTGAAACCGGAAGACCTCCCGAAGCCAGTTATTTTCCACGACGGCCGCCTCGTTCAAAAACCCACACCACTAACGGCGTTACTAATCATTCTATGGTTCCCAATCGCCGTTCCGTTATCCATACTCCGCGCTATCTTCGTGGCGCTATCCCCTCTTTCTTTAACCTACTACATTTTCCATATTATAGGCTGCCCAATCACAATTAAACGGGCCCCACCTCCTAAAGCCAAAAACTCCAACGGAGTCGCGTTTGTTTGTTCCCACAGAAGTCTCATCGACAGTACCATCGTAAGTGCCGCCCTCGGCCGCTCCACCACCAGCGTAGCCTACTCTATAGCAAGACTAACCGAGATAGTGTCGCCGGTGAAAACCCGTCGGCTGACGAGGAACCGGGTCGACGATGCTAAGATAATATCGGACATCCTTAAATCAGGACACGATTTGGTCATATTCCCCGAAGGAACAACCTGTCGGGAAAATTATTTGCTGAGGTTTTCGTCGCTGTTTGCGGAATTAACCGACGAGATTGTGCCTGTGGCGGTCGATTTGAGAGTGGGTGTGTTTTATCCGACTACCGTAAGAGGCCGTAAATGGCTTGACATGTTCTTCTTCGCTATGAACCCTAGGCCCGAATACGAGGTCACGTTTTTGGACAAGTTGTCGCCCGAGCGAACGTGTGGCGGGTCCGGTAAATCGAGCTACGAGGTTGCGAATAATGTGCAAGAAACGATTGGTCGGGCTTTGGAGTTCGAGTGTACTAATCTTACGAGGAAGGATAAGTACCGGATGTTGGCCGGAACCGATGGTCTCGTCGGGAAAAAATGTTAAGGGCGGTTGATACAAATGAATGTTGTAGAAAAATAATATTACATGTGCACTTGTTAATTTGAATGTGAAATGCAATAATAAAATTAACTAATAATCATGAGAAATTATTTACATTTTTCTTTTGAGAAGTTAATTATTTACAAATTACAACTTATTATGTATAACATTGTCAACTATACATAATCAGGGGCGGATCCAGCAACTTTTTGTTTGGGGGGCGACGAGTTGGGTAATAATGAACAAATGGTTTAAGGGGTTCGGAGGTAGCGGCCCGAAAATTTTTAGGGGTATTTTAAAGAATTAACAATTGATAAATATATGTTTAATATTTTAGCTAATATAATATAGCCATATATCATTATTTAGACTCATTCAATAGGAAATAACACATTATAAGTGGATTTTTTGAATGGGGGTGGGGGCAAAATAGCCTAATATATATAAATAAAAAAAATTAAAAAACTTAAAAGAAATAAATTAAAAAAAAAAAAGTTCTGCAGGTTCGGCAGCCTCCTTGGCTAGCCTTGGGTCCGCCTCTAAATACATTAGAGCTATAGGAAAAGGCTATGAATATGTAATAGTTTGATCTCTATGTTTATAATCTTCGTAAAATAACCGGTCTATTCTTACCGGGTGAAAATACACCGGATACATTTTTACCATTCATATACATAAATAAACACACTCACATTGATATGTGTAGATCAATGGTAAAAAAACACCCGATGTAGTCTTCATCGGGTGTAGCATAGAAATAACCTAAAATAACCTCGCGGAATCAGAGGCAATTAGTCTAATTGATGACAAGAACCATACTAAATTAGATTCAGTTTGATAGATTTGAATGATTCAAAAAGTTTCATAATATTTGGTTCTCACATAGTTCTCGTCCTCAAAATCAGAACCAGTGGTGAAGCTGGCACAGGACCAGGGGGGCCATGGCCCCTAATATTTTTTAAATTTCTTTTAATTAATATAGAAAAAAAAATTGTGTGCGAAAGCATTAAAGGACCCCCGCTATTTTTTTTTTAAATGCATTCAGTCCCCCAGGACTTAACATCCTGACTGACTCCGCTTATGACCAGAGCCCCAAAAGGAATAACTGAATCTCGCCGTATCAGTCTAAGTAATGCCGTCTATTAAAATAGTTTCTAAAATGATCGGTAATCGTTTTAAGTCTCTCTTAAACGACATCATTTCCCCGACTCAATTTGCATTTGTCTAACAAGCTCACTGGAGTAAGTAAGCAAAATGGGTCTGCAAATTTTATTTTGGAGATCCATTTAGAAACCAATAGTATTTTACGGTCTCTATAGTAAGTTATATTAGAGTCTCCAAACTCCATCCAAATTTTAGGAAAACTCAGACTTTGAGAAAATCTCTAAATTTGGAAACCCTTTCGAAACAAATCTCTAGATTATGGATTCTCAACGAGTTTGAAGACTCCATTGACAATGCCCTTATCACTGACAATGTTCTTGTTGCATTTGAGATTAATCATCATATTCGAACTAGGGCAAGCAAAAAAAAAATAAAAATTATGACCATTAAACTTGATAACAGTGAAGCATACGATCGAATTGAATGAAATTTTCTTTGTGAAGTTCTTCTTATTCGATTTGGTTTTAATCGAACTAATAATGCTATGTGTTTCCACCGACTTATTTAAATGGCTCTAAGTGTGGCTCTCTACGCCCGTCTGGTTTATACTATGCTACACCGGGTAGATCTTACCATTCATAAGCACACAAACGCGCGCACACACACATCCACATTGGTGTGGGTAGATCAACGGTAAAAATTCACCCGGTGTAAACCTTCACCTGGTGTAGCATAGAGATAACCCTCTTCTAAATCAGGGCGAGCGTTTGGGCAGATTACATGGTGTTCGCATCGCTCCAGATACCTATTATACCCCTATCACTAAGTTAAGAGCATGGATTACTTATGATGAATTAGGAAAAATGTGAATGATCTCACAATTAATACATTTATTATAATCTCCATATTCGTATAATCATATCAATTTTGTTTATATATCTATCGAATATTTATATATAGTATATCTTTTAAGAGGGGCTAACATAATATCGACCAAGATTTTGACCATCATCAAGTAATTTAAACATGACTGTGCAGTTTCCTATTGTTCGACTAACCTTTTTCACGTGTTTTCTCGAAATCTCCAAACTCCGTCATATAATTTTATCCAGTTACTCGAAAGCACAATCTCGTCACACTACAATTTTACCAACTTGCCTGTAAAAGAGCACGAAATTAGCTATTCATATTCAAGAGAAACAAACGAATTCATGCTGAATGCAGATGTCGATATTTGTACGAAATCATAATATTTGTCCCACATCGACTTATTCACAATTTGCCAAACAGGTTATAGAGGTTTACTTCGACACGAACAGACAGGTAGTCGGTTAGGTTGTCTGACACGTAAATGAAAAATGCGAACCGGAAAAAACCCTAAAAACCCAAAAACGGCAACTTGACCGGCTACCTTTTGCTAAAGTCTGAAAGGTTTCTGAGTAGAGTACCATACATGACAAAAAAAAAAATCATAATAAAAATTGCCATTTTCTCTCGACAAACTCGATTCTTTATAAGGTCAGTTATTAAAAAAAATATAATGAAATAGAATAAATCATTCTAATCAAATTCACAAGATTTCTTGAGCAACTAAAGAAATCTGCCAAACTCGATTCTTTATAAGGTCAGTTATTATTAAAAAAAAATAATGAAATAGAATAAATCATTCTAATCAAATTCACAAGATTTCTTGAGCAACTAAAGAAATCTGCCAACGGATTCGAGATCTCAATCAGCATTTCTCAAGGAGCTAATTCCTTGAAGTCATCTTTAGAAATTGTTACCTTATAATTTAGGGTAAATTACACCCACACCCCTGAGGTATGCTTAAATAACTTTAAGGTCCATGTGGTATCGATAATTACACTCACCCCCTAAGACATAGTTAGAAACTCTAATGGGATAATGCATTGGATACGTTATTCCGATCGAGTACTAACGGACTATTAGTTTCAGGAAGTGGTGGAGACAACAAAGAGCTATGGGTAGCTCACCTCAGGGGTGTGGGTGTAATTTATCCTATAATTTAAAGGGGAAATTACTGTCACCCCCTGAGATAAGGTCAAATTACAAAAAAAACCTTCATGTTTGGATAATTACAACTACCTCTTCAACTATGTGTTTTCTTACAAAAAAAATACCTTATTTAGTAGGTAAATTTGACACCGTAAGGTTGGATGTATAAGACAATACATAGTTAAGGGGTGATTGTCATTACCCAAACATGAGGGAGATTTTCGTAATTTGGCATTACCTTAGAGGGTCGGCCGTAATTTGCCATAATTTAAAAGGAAAAAAAAAGGAAAAACTTTAGCGTTTGCATGGAAGAGAGAGGGAGTAAGAAAACGACGGAGAAAATAAAATCAAGATATAAATGACTACAAATTGGAGAAAGGAAAGAAGATTTGATGCTGTGTTATGTTTATTTTAAGGCTAAAAATAATAGAGTTGCAAAAATAAGAAAAATTAATAATAATAATAAAGTGAGATGCCGTGTACAGAACTTAGTCCGTGTAGTCCCACATCGACAATTCACTGAAATGTTGTGCTGTTTAATAAGCTAAAACCAGCCCGAAAGGGGCAGGTAGTTGGGCGAGGCGTCTACCACGTTATATTCGGCAACTTACCCAACTACCTTTTGGGTAAATTACGAAAAAGGGATGGACCCACTCTTAGTAACACTAACCCCGGTTATACATGAATCAACAAAATCCTGTTGAATATTTTTTTTTTGTTTTTTGAGTAAATTTTAAGCACTCGAAACAAGTAAACATGCTATGATTATTATTACCTAATGAAAACTATACGATTAAGAAGAAACGAGATTCCTTAAAATATAATGTAAATAGGTAAATAAAATTGATCAAGTAAAGCAAGTGTTTGTAAGAACTCACCGGATATGATTATTTTGCTGTGGGTGAAATCTTTTGGCAAGACGAACTTAACCCTGATTAGATGTCATTGAAGAGGTGAATAAATGATCTTCAAGAAATTCCCGAAACAAGTTTCAAGCACTCTGTCAAAACAAAATAAATAAATAAATCTTTAGTAAATGCTGAATCGAATGGCAAAGGGATGCGTGAGCAAAGTAAAAAGAGCACCAAATCTTATTTCATTTCAATTTTCACCAATTCGCTAAATTTGATCGTCGTTTATTTTTTTAAGGCCATAACTCACCTTTAACCAAACTTAGGCATATGAAATTCATTCCTATATTTGGGAACTAGCAAAATAAAAAGAAACTAATAATAAAGTGAGATGTTATCCCACATCGGTTACTCATTGAAATGTTAAGTTGTTTAAAAGGCAAAAACCAGCTCAAAAGGGGCAGGTAGTTGGGTGAGCCGTCTACCATGTTTAAGCTAATTTGGCGACTTACTCAACTACCTTTTGAGAAAAAATTTCTAGTAGGTAGTTGGACGAGGCGTCTACCACGTTATATTCGGCAACTTACCCAACTACCTTTTGGGTAAATTACGAAAAAGGGACGGACCCACTCTTAGTAATACTAACCCCGTATATAATCAATAAAATCCCGAACATTAATTTAACGTAAATAAGTAAATAAAATTGATCAAATAAAGAGTATTTATAAGAACTCACCGGATATGTTTTTTTTGCTGTCGGTGAAATCTTTTGGCTAGAGGCACTTAACCCTGCTTAGATGTCATTGAAGAGGTGAATAAATTATCTTCAACAAATTCCCGAAAAAAGTTTCAAGCACTCTGTCAAAACAAATAAATAAATAAATCTTTAGCAAATGCTGAAACGAATGGCAGAGGGATGCCTGAGCAAAGTAAAAAGAGCACAAAATCTTATTTCTTTTCAATTTTCAATGATTCGTATTTGAATTGCTCGCATGAAAGATTCAAGAGAAGATAATAATAGGTCCAAAAGAAGGAAAATGATCGACGCTACCGAATCAAATAATCAATAATTATTCTCGAGTAAAAGAAAATGGAGAACATAAAAATCAAGAGATATGTCTACACAATTGGAGAAAGGACAGAAAATTTGTCCAGTGATATGTAATATATTCAGCATATTCTTCATTAAATGGAAAACTAAACAAAATTATTCAACAAACGAACAAAACATTGTCGCAAAATTCAGTTTGTGCACCACCGCATTGCATATATAAATACGGCATCAAATACGAAGTTTTTCAAGTCTCGTAATTTCAAGCTTTCATAGATAACAGGGTGATGGTCAATAACCCTAATTGAACTCAGAAACTTAATTCGCTAAATTTGATCATCGTTGATATTTGATAAAATAGGCATATAAAATTTATGCCTATATTTGAGAACTAGAAAAAATACGAAGAAACTAATAATAAAGTCAGATGCTATCCCACATCGATTACTCATTGAAATTTGAAGCTGTTTAAAATGCGCAAACCAGCTTGTAATGGACAGGTAGTTGTGTGAGCCGTCTACCACGTTCAAGCTAATTTGTCGACTTACTCAACTACCTTTTGAGAAAATTACGAAAGAGGGAAGGACCAATTCGTAAATTTCTTGATATTCTTATTTTTACAATTTTGATTGGAATATAGAAAATTCATTTGAATAAAATTAAAATCCTATTGAATATAAATATATTTAAGAAGAATCGAGATTCATAAATATAATATAAAGTAGTAAATGAAACGGATCAAATAGAGAAGGCATATATATATAGGGGGTGAAGAAATTTTCTCCAAGAAAATTCCTAAACAAGCTTCATGTACTCTTTTAAAAATAATTATATGGGTAAATTACACCTATCCCCTGAGGTATGCTAAAATAACTTTCGGGTCCCTGTAGTATTGGTAATTACAGTCAACCCCCTGAAACATTGTTGGAAACCCTAACGGAAAATGCATTGGATAAGTTATTCAGTTGGGGTTCTAACGGACTATTAGTTCCAGGCAGTGGTGGGGACAACATAAAGCTAGGGGGTGACATGGCTCTCCTAACATTTCTTAAATCCTCATTATTTTATATAAGATTTATAGATTTTCGTCTATCGTACAATTACCGGCCCCATGGGAAACGAATATAGTGCATATCGGTCCCCAAGACATGAAATCTTGGCTCCAGTAATTATTCAAGGGTGTGGCTGTAATTACCAATGCCACAAGAACCTTAAAGTTATTTTAACATACCCCAGGGGTGTTGGTGTAATTTACCCTAATTATATTTTAACAAACGTTAATGAAACACTAAGACGTTCATATTATATTGAAACGGTCAATTGATCGATGATTAATAATAGCAATTGCCAACGCATTTAATCATATTTCAATCATATAAAAAAAATCAAGGGAAGATAATTCCAAGTCCAGAAAGGAAACCGAGTGATTCTATTGAATGAAATACGTGTTTTTATGGAGGAAGAGACAAAGTAACGGGACGATAGAGAACATAAAAAAATCAAGATCGTGTGATATTTATTAAGGCTTGAAGTAATAAAATTACTAAAATCCGATAACTTAATAAATTTGCATCTCATGAGAACTTAACAATTTGGCATATTATTCGTTAAATGGAAAACTAAACAAAATTAAGATGCCTCTGTCGAGAATTTAGTTTTTCTTGTCCCACATCGATTACGTATTGAAATGTTACGCCGTTTATTAAGCTCGAAGAAGCTTGAAAAGGACAGGTAGTTGGGCGAGGTGTCTACCACGTTATATTCGGCAACTTACCCAACTACCTTTTGGGTAAATTACGAAAACGGGACGGACCCACTCTTAGTAATACTGACCCCGGTTATGTACGAATCAACAAAATACTGTTGAATAAATTTTTTTTTCCTACTGAATACAATTCAATCCGATAGCTATAACTACCTGCAGTAGTGAATATGATTTGAGTACAGTAGAACCTCGACAAATTAATAAGCTCGCATAAATAATAAATTCTTCTGGTCCCAACTTGGTGAGAACGTGCTAAATTATTAACTCGATAATTTAATATTTCGCTAAATTAATAGAATTTCCCTAGTCCCGACTGTATTAATTTATGGAGGTTTAACTGTAATTTATAATAGCTGGAAACAAGTAAACATGCTATGATTATATTACCGAATGAAAAACTATATGATTAAGAAGAAACAAGATTCGTTTAAATAATGCAAATAAGTAAATAAAATTGATCAAATAAAGCAAGTATTTACAAGAACTAACCCGATATGATTTTTTTCTGCAGGTGCAGTCTTTTGGCTGGAGGAACTTAACCCTGCTTATATGTCATTGAAGAGGTGAATAAATTCTCTTCAGGAAATTCCCAAAAAAAGTTTCGAGCACTCTGTCAACAAAATAAAATAAAAAATCTTTAGCAAATATTAAAACTAATCGCAAAGGAATAGCCGAGCAAAGTGAAGACTAAAGAGAGCACACAATTTATATTATGTCGAAACAATCACTTGACTGGTACAATCATGACCAATAATAGTACTCGAAGCAAAAAAAAAAGTAAATTTGATATTTGTTTATCGTTTATATTAAGGCCATAACTCAACTTTAATTAAAATACGCATATATATTTTGTGCCTATATTTGGGAACTAGCAAAATAAGAAGAAACCGATAATAAAGTGAGTTGCCTCAGTCCCACATCGATTTCTCATTGAAATGTTAAGCTGTTTAAATGGCGCAAAACAGCTAGAAACGGGCAGGTAGTTGGGTGAGCCGTCTACCACGTTTGAGATAATTCGGCGACTTACTCAACTACCTTTTGAGAAAATTACGAAAATGGGAAAGGACCTCGTTCTTGATATTCTTATTTTTACAATTTTGATTCGCACTAATCTTTCCAAATACTAATTAATCTAAGCCAGCTTAAGTGATTCTAATATAATATCAAGATTCATAAATATAATATAATGGGTAAATTACATATCTAATCCCTGAGGTATGCTAAAATAACTTTAAGGTCCCTGTGGTATTGGTAATTACAGCCACAACCCTGAGATAATTACCGGAGCCAAGATTTCATGTCTTGGGGACCGATATGCACTGTATTTGTTTCCTGCGGGACCGTTAATGCTACCATAAACGAAAATTTATAAATCTTATATAAAATAATAAGGATTTAAGAAATGTTAGGAGAGTCATGTCACCCCACGAGCTCTATGTTGTCTCCACCACTGCCTGAAGCTAATAGTCTGTTGAACCCTAACGGAATAACTTATCCAATGCATTATTCCGTTAGGGTTTCTAACAATGTTTCAGGGGTGATTGTAATTACCGATACTACAGCGATCTTAAAGTTATTTTCGCATACCTCAAGGGTGTAGGTGTAATTTACGCTAGTATAATAAATAAAACTGATCAAATAAAGCAAGTTTTTTCCAGTCTAATAAATTTTGATTTTCATAGTTAACACGGTGATCGTCAATGACCCTAGTGAAAATCAGAAGGTTGATTCGATAAAGTTTGATTTTATTACACTCACCTTTAAAAAAAAGCATGCGAGTAATTATGCCTAATTAAATAGGAAAAAATAAAATAAAGAACTAAGACGCATCTATCGAGAATTTAGTTTTTCTAGTCCCACATCGATTACGCATTGAAATGTTATGCTGTTTATTAAGCTCAAACCCGCTTGAAAGGGACAGGTAGTTGGGCGAGGTGTCTACCACGCTATATTCGGCAACTTACCCAACTACCTTTTGGGTAAATTACGAAAAAGGGATGAACCCACTCATATTAATACTAACCTCGGTTATATATGAATCAACAAAATCCCGTTGAATAATTTTTTTTCCTGCTGAATACAATTCAATCCGGTAGCTATAACTACATGTAGTCGTAAATATGAAAATAATAACTTGGAACAAGTAAAAATGCTATGAAAATATAAACTATGAAAAACTTTATGCTTACGAAGAAACGAGATTCGGTAAAATAATGTTAAACAGTAAATAAAATTGTTCAAAATCGGAGAAGGAAAGAAAAATTGGCCAGTACTATTTAATATTAATTAAGGCTTAAACGAATTGAATTGCTAAAATTCACTATATGTCACCAGAAAATGGTATCTAGGGTAGATTTAGATTGATCTTGATTCGCTCGTGAGAACTAAATAATTTTAGCATATCCTTCGTTGAATGGAAAGTTAACAAAATTATTCAACAACGAATACGAAATTTCGTAGCAAAACTAAGTCCGTGCACCACCGCATGGGTATACAAATATGGGGAGTTAGATGCTACACCTGGTTATTTATATCGGGTGGATTTGAATTGTGGATTTGATTAAATAACTACCTACTAAGCACACATACACATGGGTGTGTGTGATTATGTGTAGATCTACAATTCGAATCCACCCAGTGTAAATAACCAGATGTAGCATCTAATTTTCCTACAAATATGGCATCAAATATGGGGATGGTTGGGAGTATAAATTTATTCATACTTCAATTACTATGAAGTTTTTCAAGCCTCGTATTTTTTAGCTTTCATATATAACAAGGTGATCGTCAATAACCCTAATTGAACTCAGAAACTTAATTCACTAAATTTGATTGTCGTTTATATTTTTAAGGCCGTAACACACCTTTAACCGAACTTAGGCATGTGAAATTTATTCCCATATTCGGGAACTAGCAAAATAAAAAGAAACTAATAATAAAGTGAGATGTATGTTATCCCACATCGATTACTCATTGAAATGTTAAGTTGTTTAAAATACGCAAACCAGCTCGAAAGGGACAGGTAGTTGGGTGAGCCGTCTACCATGTTTAAGCTAATTCGGCGACTTACTCAACTATCTTTTGAGAAAATTACGAAAAAGGCAAGGACCTATTCGTAAATTTCTTCATATTCTTATTTTTCACAATTTTGATTGGGATATATACTACTACTTTTCATGTTGACTCAACAAATTCATGTTCAATACAGAAAATTTTGCTATTGAATTCAGTCGACGAGAAAGCATTCCTAGGTGCATTTACGATTGAGTAATTTATAACCGCCGGAAACAAGTAAAATGTGTAATATTATTGTTATTACCTAATGAAAGCTGTATAATTAAGAAGAAGCAAGATTCATAAATTAATATAGATAAATAAATAAAATTGATTACATTAAGCAAGCGTATATAAGAGGCGGATAAATTTTAATCCCTGCTTGTATTATTACTCACCTTTAAACAAAGCATGCGCGTAATTAAATAGGAAAAAATAAAATAAAGAACTAAGACACCTCTATCGAGAATTTAGTTTTTCTAGTCCCACATCGATTACGCATTGAAATGTTATGCTGTTTATTAAGCTCAAACTCGCTTGAAAAGGACAGGTAGTTGGGCGAGGCGTCTACCACGTTATATTCGGCAACTTACCCAACTACCTTTTGGCTAAATTACGAAAAAGCTACTCATAGTAATACTAACCCCGATTATATATGAATCAACTTTTGGGTAAATTACAAAAAGCTACTCATAGTAATACTAACCCCGATTATATATGAATCAACAAATATCCCGTTGAATATTTTTTTTTCCCTACTGAATATCATAATTTTTTTTCCCTACTGAATATCATAATTGAATCAGAAAGCTATGACTAACTGCAGTAGTAACTATGGTTTGAGTAAATTTTAAGCACTGGAAACAAGTAAACATGCTATGATTATTATTACCTAATGAAAACTATACGATAATGAAGAAACGAGATTCATTAAAATATAATGTAAATAGGTAAATAAAATTGATCAAGTAAAGCAAGTATTTACAAGAACTCACCGGATATGACTTTTTTGCTGTCGGTGAAATCTTTTGGCACGAGGAACTTAACCCCTCCTAAAGTAGAAAATATCATAAAATTAGTCCGAAAATTTCTCAGATCTCATCAGTTTTATTTTATAAAAATCAGAACATCACGTAATTATTCTGGAGGAAAAAGAGAGAGTAACGGAACAATGGAGAAGATAAAAATCAAGAGATATGTCTACACAATTGGAGAAAGGAAAGAAAATTTGTCCAGTGCTTTGATCATCGTTGATATTCGCTAACATAGGCATATAAAATTTATGCCTATATTTGAGAACTAGAAAAAATACGAAGAAACTAATACTAAAGTCAGATGCTATCCCACATCGATTACTCATTGAAATTGGAAGCTGTTTAAAATGCGCAAACCAGCTCGAAATGGACAGGTAGTTGTGTGAGCCGTCTTTCACGTTTAAGCTAATTCGGCGACTTACTCAACTACCTTTTGAGAAATTACGAAAGAGGGAAGGACCTATTCGTAAATTTCTTGATATTCTTATTTTTTACAATTTTGATTGGAATATAGAAAATTCATTTGAATAAAGAAAATTTTCCTATTGAATATAAATATATTTAAGAAGAATCGAGATTCATAAATATAATATAAATTAGTAAATGAAACGGATCAAATAAAGAAGGCATATATATATATATAGGGGGTGAAGAAATTTTCTCCAAGAAAATTCCTAAACAAGCTTCATGTACTCTTTTAAAAATAATTATATGGGTAAATTACACCTATCCCCTGAGGTATGCTAAAATAACTTTAGGGTCCCTGCAGTATTGGTAATTACAATCAACCCCCTGAAACATTGTTAGAAACCCTAACGGAATAAATCATTGGAAAAGTTTTTCATTTGGGGTTCTAACGGACTATTAGTTCCAGGCAGTGGTGGGGACAACATAGAGCTAGGGGGTGACATGGCTCTCCTAACATTTCTTAAATCCTTATTATTTTATATAAGATTTATAGATTTTCGTCTATCGTACAATTTCCGGCCCTGCGGGAAACGAATATAGTGCATATCGGTCCCCAGGACATGAAATCTTGGCTCCGGTAATTATTCCAGGGGTGTGGCTGTAATTAACAATACCACAAGGATCTTAAAGTTATTTTAGCATACCTCAGGATGTAGGTGTAATTTACCCTAATTATATTTTATCAAACGTCAATGAAACACTAAGACGTTCATATTATATTGAAACGGTCAATTGATCGATGATGAATAATAGCAATTATAGCAATTGCCAACGCATTTAATCATATTTCAATCATATAAAAAACTCAAGAGAAGATAATTCAAAGTCCAGAAAGGAAACCGAGTGATTATATTGAATCAAATACGTGTTTTTATGGAGGAAGAGACAAAGCTACGGGACGACAGAGAACATAAAAAATCAAGATTGTGTAGCATTTATGAAGGCCTTGAAGTAATAGAATTACTAAAATCCGATAACTTAATAAAATTGTATCTAGAGTAGTAGATGTTGCTGGTTGTGCTGGGATTTTTTTTACTTTGGAAGATGATGAAGAGAAGATCAAATGTGAAATTGAGGTAAAGTTGAGGGACGAAAAGTTTAATTTTCCCATTAATTAATCTAGCCAGCTTAAGTTTTCGTGGTTAGGTGGTCAGCTAACACCAAATATATATGAATCAACAAATTGATGCTGAATTAAAAAGAAAAGTGAAAACTACAGTTTTTGTCCCTCAAGTTTACATTGATTTCACATTTGGTCCCTCGTGTTCACAAAAAACACATTTGGTCTCTCATGCTTCAGAAATTCAACATCAAATTTACATTAGTACTAAACGAAATCAGGCCTGTGCCCACAACTGTCTTAACTGACGGACTAATGGTAAATTGACGAAAATGACCGAAAGTGCTTAATTATTGAAACATGAGGGACCAAATGT
>NW_012194994.1:3438121-3468146 GCF_000504015.1 Erythranthe guttata | reverse complement strand
GATAAGAGAAGATCAATGTGAAATTGAGGTAAAGTTGAGGGACGAAAAGTTTAATTTTCCCATTAATTAATCTAGCCAGCTTAAGTTTCGTGGTTAGGTGGTCAGCTAACACCAAATATATATGAATCAACAAATTGATGCTGAATTAAAAAGAAAAGTGAAAACTACAGTTTTTGTCCCTCAAGTTTACATTGATTTCACATTTGGTCCCTCGTGTTCACAAAAAACACATTTGGTCTCTCATGCTTCAGAAATTCAACATCAAATTTACATTAGTACTAAACGAAATCAGGCCTGTGCCCACAACTGTCTTAACTGACGGACTAATGGTAAATTGACGAAAATGACCGAAAGTGCTTAATTATTGAAACATGAGGGACCAAATGTGTTTTCTGTAAACATGGGGACCACATGTGAAATCAATGCAAATTTAATGGATGAAACAAAAAATACTTAGCTGTATATGAGTATGATATAGTAATTTGCAACTACCGGAAACAAGTAAACGTGTGATTATCATTACCTTTAAGAAGAATTGAGATTTATAAATATAATATAAATCAGTAAACAAAGTTGATCACATAAAAAAGTTATATATAAAGAACTCACCAGATATTAATTTTCCAGTCAAAGAACATTCCGAAAAATTTGTGTCGAGACAACTAGCCATATGAACTTAACCCCGCTTAGCTGTCATTGAAGAGGTGGAATATTTTCCAATATTTTCTCCATAAGATACGATACGCTGAAAAAATGAAAAAATAGAATGCACAGTAAATAGATGTCCTAATTTTCCTTAGAAAATCATCACTCTACAATATGGCATGACTGAATTCTGCAGTTGATTATATATATACATGCTCTATTTCAAACTGGAAATGCATTATTACGACGGAAAATCGAATATTGATTGACCTTTGACCTGCTAGTGAGAGAGCTTTAACAATCTAGCATAATCTTCATTAAATGGAAAAACTCAAACAAGATTGATCAATACCAAATATAAAATATTTGTCGTTAATAAAAAGTTTGTGCACCACCTGATTCTGTGATTCATATCCAAATATCGTATATAAATAAATATAGGGTAAATAGCACTTCACCTCCCTACGGTTACAAGCTTTTGCAGATGACCATTTTGTGCTCGTAATATCAGACCATAACCCCCTTGTGGGTTTATGGGCGGTAGCTTCCTTGCAGATGACCCCTTGTGCTCGTAATATCAGCACATAACGACGGAAAAACTAACGGAAACTACCCTCATCAACCACAAGGGGGTTATGTGTTGATATTACAAGTACAAGAGGGTCATCTGCAAAAGCTTGTAACAACAAGGGGTTAAATGCTATTTACCCATAAATAAATAGAGCGAAATGCCTCTGTCCCACATCGACTACTCATTGAAATATTATGTTGTTTATTAAGCTCAAACCAGCTCGATAGGGCAAGGTAGTTGGGCGAGGCGTCTTCCACGTGAGTTAATTCGGCGACTTACCCAACTACCTTTTTGAGAAAATGACAAAAAAACAATACTTATTTACAATAAAGGTCTATTTTAATAATTCAGACCAATTAGGGATAAATAATTTGCTCCGGTTTCCATCATAAATTGTTTCGTATTTTTTGCAATTATAACTTTTAGATTCATATAATCAGCAATAATTTTTCCACAATAATTATGCCATCAATGAAATGGAATGGGATGGATATAGAATGTCAATTACATGAAAAAAATCGGTTACAATTTAACATAAATCATATGTAAGCAATCTTTTTGCATCAACGATACAGAACATTGAATACTCTGGTTTCTATCGATGATAACGAACTTACTTTAGCAGAGTAGCAAAATGTTAAAGATCTAGATGTTATTCTCCAGAATCTCCTCAAATTTATATAGTTTCCTAGTAATACTAACACAAGATATATATGAATTAACAAATTTATGCCGAATTAAAAAAACATTCCTAGCGAATACAATTAGATCGCAAAGCATTACTACCTGTGTATACATATTATTTGTGTAACCACTGGAAACAAGTAAACATGTACTACGATAACTAATTATCATTACCTAATGAAGATTGATCAAATAAAGCAAATATTCATAATATATATATATATATATATATATATATATATATATATATATATATATATATATATATATATATATATATATGAAGCTAAGAACTCACCGGATATTAATTTTCCAGTCAGTCGAACATTGTGACTAGCTATGACCAATCAAAGAATATTACGAAGCACTCGTATGGATCTTCAGCCAGAAGAGCGAGCTTAACTCTGCACATACGTCAACAAGTAGGGAAGTTTTTCCGAAAAAATCTTTCCACATCAATTCTTCCAATATTTTATCCATAAGATCTGAACCCTGAGTAAAATGCACAGAAAATAAATGCTTTAGTTTTTTTCTTACAGAAAAAGTGTTGCTTCAATCAAAGGATTTGAATACGATGCCTACATTTGGCTCTTTATGGTCCCACATCGACAATTCATTGAAACGTTTTACTGTTTAATTAAGCTCAAACCAGCACGAAAGGGACAGGTAGTTGGGCGAGACGTCTTACACGTCTGATTAATTTGGCGACTTACCCAACTACCTTTTTCTCCATTTTCCATCATAAATTGTTTAATATTACTTATTTATTGCCCTTTTCATTTGAATGGATGCTATCAGCATTCAGCAGTGATCTTTCAAAATACTAATTTGGTTAAATTACACCTACACCCCTGAGGTATGCTAAAATAACTTTAAGGTCCATGTGGTATTGTTAATTACAGCCACACCCCTGAAACAATTACCGAAAGCTAAGATTTCATGTTCTGGGGACCGATATGCACTGTATTTGTTTCCCGCGGGCCCGTTAATGCTACCATAGACGAAAATTTATAAATCTTACATAAAATAATATGGATTTAAGAAATGTTAGGAGAGCCATGCCACATCCTAGCTATATGTTATATCCACCACTGCCTGAAACTAATAGTCTGTTAAAACCCTAACGAAATAACTTATCCAGTGCATTATTCTGTTATGGTTTCTAACAATGTTTCAGGGGTGATTGTAGATACAGATTTATTCTACAAAATATCCTAAAATTTCTGTAGTATGACTAACCCCGGATATATATACAAATATGCATCGACAAATTTAGGTTGAATCAAAAAATTCATACTGAATACAATTAGACCAGAAAGCATTAGCATATAAATATGATGAGAGCAAACGTGTAATATGATTATGATTACCTAACGAAACCTACATACTTACGAAGAATTAAAATTCATAAATATAATAAAAATCAGTAAATAAAATTGATCAAATAAAGCAATTACAATTAGACCAGTCGGTGGAATATTTTCACTAGCTATGTTCGATCAATGAACATTCCAAAGCATTATTTCGTATTATGACACGGAAAAAATCATCGTCGTTAAAAATAGTTTGTGCACCATCACCCGAGTCTGCGATTCATGTACAAATACGGCATATAAATAATAAATAAAATGAGACGCATTTGTCCCACATCGACCACTAATAGAAACGCTATGCCGTTTAATAATCTCAAACCAGTTCGAAAGGGCAAGGTAGTTGGGCGAGGCGTCTTCCACGTTGTTCTACCTCATTGGGCGACTTACCCAACTACCTTTTTGAGTAAATTACAAAAACGGGCCCATCTTAATAATTCATAGCAATAAGGGTGTAGATTTTCCTCCGGTTTCCATCATAAATTATCTCATATTCTTAATACTACACTTTTGAATTGGAATGTATAATATTACTTTTTGTATTCATAGGGTCAGAGAAATGGCATTTGTCAATTACAGAAAGGGTAAATTACGGTCACCCCCTGAGTTGGTCAAATTACGAAAAAAAATAAAAAAAATCTCATGTTTGGATAATTATAATAACCCCTCAATTATGAATATTCTTCCACGTCCACCCTTATGGTGTCAAATTCAACAGAATCTTCTCCGTGGAATGTTCCATAGTTTGTACTCGTTTTGTACAAAATGCAGATTCTGATGCACCACAATCTGATATTTACAAGCCAAGAGACAAATCTTATGAATCATCTTGTTTCAAAATATGGAGCTCGAATGGGGTAAACGGGTACAAACTAGAGAATATTCCACAAGATTCCACTAAATTTGACACGGCATGGATGGACATGTAAGAAGATTTATAATTGAGGAGTGATTGTAATTACCCAAACATGAGGGATTTTCCCGTAGTTTAACCTTATCTCAGGGCGTGGCCAAAATCAATTACGAAAGGCATTTATAACCTAATGAAAACTATATATGTATAAAAAAAAACGAAGAACCGAGATTCGTAAACATAATAAGAAACAATAAAATAAAATTGTATCAAATCAAGCAAGTATTTTATAAGAAGTCACCATATAAAATATTTTCAGAAGTCGGGAAAAAAAAAAATTGTTCAAGAAATTCCACATCTAATTCTTATATACCATCGAATCAGATGCATACGAATAATTTGTTTTAATTATTCATATAGGAATTGGCAGTAGGAAGAACAATCCTGTAAATTATTCAAATTATTACATTTCATTTCAAATCATATTCGAATCAACAACTAGATATAATTAAGGCAAATATTGCGAGCCCTGAGAAAATAGAAATTAAACTGACGTACCGTGTAAAATTTCAGGCGGCGGCGCGTGGCTGTTGGTGGAGTCAAGTGAGCGGAGAAGCTTGGTGGCGGAAAACAAAGGTGAAGAAAAAGGCTGAGAAGCTGCTTCTTTTCGATTTGAAAAGTGCTTACAAGGGGAAATTGTTATCTGTGCCGTATCTTATGATGTTTGCAGAAAATCTTTCCAAAATAGAATTTATTTGCAATTTTGCCCCTACAATTTATGTTTATTACCGAATCCATATCATACTTTCACAAAAATCTGATAACACCCTAAATAGTATATTTCTATAAAATTAAATATATTCTTACACCACATCATTTTGCCACGTTCCAAAATACATCGTCAAAGGGGTGGCCGTAATTACATTAAAATTAGTTTAAAAAATTTATTAAAATTTGGCTTATCCCATTTTATTGATTTAGAGTAAATTACCGCCATCCATGAGATAAGGTTAAATTTAGAAAAAACATCCTTATGTTTGAGTAATTACAACCAGATCCTCAACTATGAATCTTTTTACACGTTTACCCTTGCGGTGTCAAAATTCGTAGAATATTCTAGATTATGTGGAATATTCTTCAGTTTGTAGCTATTTCACCCTATTCGAGCTCCGAATTTGAAACAAGATGATCATAAAAGGTGTCTTTTGGCTTGTAACTATTAGATTGTGGTGCAAAAGAAACTGTATTTTTGCTACAAAACGAATACAAACTAGAGAACATTCCATATAGAATCTAGAAAATTATGTTGGATTTGACGGTATAAAGATGGATGTGTAAGGTGATTCATAGTTGAAGAGTTGGTTGTAATTATCCAAATATAAGATTTTTTTTTTCGTAATTTAACATTATATCATACCGTGGCCGTAATTTACCTTTGAATTTATGATGCAAGACTATTATCAATATTGGGTTTTATATAAAATATTCATGTACCCATATATGCATTTGGATCGAGAGATTTCAATTTCAGGCTCAAAATTATGGAAGGACTTAAAATTATTTTAAATAGGAAATATTTGAAATCCACAACAATGGCTAAAAGAATAAATAAATCAAAAAATCAAAAATTCGGAAATTTGAATTTTAGAAATTATTCCTAGATCTAGAACTAAAACCGTGGACATAAATAAGGGTTTGAAAAACATGAATTTGAAAACCAACTCAATTTGAAAGGAAACGAAGTCATGATCGATATTCATAAGCTCTGCTTGTGACGTGCGTCAGATTTCAGCAATACAACATCGTTCATTCTCTCAAAAGTCGGTTCGTTTGAGAAAGTTTTGGAAACTTAATATCAATTCGTAGAAAAATCATACTAAAATTATGTAAATATTCTTAAAAATACGAGTATACTAGAATCGGGCTTCAACCCATTTTTTTCATATTTGGTACATTTTTTATTTTATCGATATATAACTGTATTTTTTAGCTTAATTAGTTATAATTTTTTGATTTTATTATGAATTTATGATTTTTCAAATTAGAAATAGTTATATACTAATAATTATACTTTCATAACTTTAAGCATTAACCCAATTTTCACCGGGATACATATAATATTAAAATATAACCAACACATTAATTAATTACGCATGCATGCATGCATGTTGCTCATGCACCGACAACATGCCGCGCCGGCGGCGGTGACTTCTTCCTCCCCCAGGGCTTCCACCACGGCCTCTTCGGCGGCTTGCTCCCCGGTGCGGGCGGCGGCTTCTTCCTTCCCCAGGGCTTCCACCACGGCGGCCTGCTTCCCGGTGGCGGCTTGATCCTCGGCGGCGACTTCTTCCACGGCCACCTAAAAACCGGCTTATGCGGTTTTCCGTGACCGATTGGCGGCGCCGGCACTGACAAGTCATCGCCTCCTTCGGAACGCGGAGGCGTTTCCAGCAGCTTCCTCGAGCTGTTCATGATTTGCTCCGCAACGAGCGCCGCCGCCGTCGTCTCCTCCTCCTCCTCGTATGGGCGGAGATCGGCCGCCGGACATGGAGCGGCGAAAGCGGTTACTCCGAAGAGAAGTATCAGAAAAAGTGTAGCTGTTTTTTTTCCTTTCTGCCAAACCATATTGATTTTTGATTGATTTTTTGATGGAGAGAGGAAAGGAATTTTGGTAGGGTTTTATAGTTGACGATGGCATTAATGCAATTTTGCTTATTGTATTGCATGAAAATTGCATTAAATATTCAATGCTTTATTGATCTGAGATGCTGCCACGTAGCGCTCGCTTTTTGAGGATTAATTGTGTTGGTAAACCGTAATTAATTAATTAATTCGTGATGAGTATATTAAAGTTGGGTTAATAATCATAATTAAGGAGTACTAAACAATGCTACTTGACTTGAGATTATCTGGCTGTGTAACTCACACGGGATCTATGACCTTTTTTTTACGATTTTATGAAAGAATTACACAAAAGCCCTTTGCTATTGACTAATTCTACAAGAAATTTTGGTTTTAGTGACGATTTTGTATGGTCGCTAAAAGTTAGAAAATGGTAGTTAAAACTTCTAGCGACCAATTTAAGCTTGGTCACCGGTGGTCATAACAGGGTAGCTACTAAAAGTACTCAGTGACAAGAAAATTAATTGGACGCTAAAAGATGAGATTTAGCGGCGAACTAATAATAGTCACTAAAAATATAATTATTAACGATCAGTTTTTGACTCGCTAATGTAAATTTTATGGTGGCAATAGTATTAACATGGTTGCCATAGCAACATATATAGTGGCCACTGGCCATATAATTTTGGTCGCTAAATGATATGTACGTATAGTGACCATATTTTATTGTTGCTATAGGATATATATTTGGCTATCACATTTTTCTGTTGCTACATAATATACATATATATAGTGACGGTATATGTTGGTTGATAAATAATATATGTTGGTTGCTAAAATATATACATATAGTGACCATATTATTGGTTGCAATAGTTTTTACATGGTTTCGATAATTATTAAATTTATTGACCAATTCAGACTAATAATTAATTGGTTTCATTGATCATTAATGTTTATTTGCAACAGTTGCTGTAAAAAAAAAAATTAAAATAAAATTAAAGATTGCAAATTTACATATTATCAATCAAATGTGAATATTATAATTTCAATCTATCATACTCAATACAATAATAAATCAATCATTCCAAATAATAAGAAAGATTACTATATTTATTTCATAATAAATTCCACTTCATAAATTGTTAAGCGACAACAAATATGACTTCCACGATAACGTTCTTTCACTTCATCAAACAGTCCAACCTAAAAAAGGGAAAAAAAAATTCAAATAGAAAATAAGAAATCATATGATAGAATCAATTTCAATCATTTGTCACTTAGTAGCACTCATAATTAAATAATGTATCTGTGCTCTTGCATAAGTAGCTACTTACCTCGTCCAGTCCATGTGTTTAATGTGATGCATTGCCTGAGAATTATTAGTTAGGACGGAAATTGTAATTCATTTGTTCTACTTCATATAATAATTGAAGAAGCTTAAAAAAATAATTAATACGAAATATTGCATGAAATGGATCAGAACTTTGATTTCAGAAAAATCACCTAGATCCCAATGCACAATATAGCTGAACTTGCTCCTCTCGACTCCCTTCATCAATTGACCACCAACCTAGTTACCTGATATAAAGAATTTATCCACAATCAGTAGAAGTAGAGAAATAATTTTGACAAATTTTATGGTTCATTTTTTTATAACGTACATCGGTATACCTGGATTGGATCCACACCTGGATCCACGACAAATAAATCTCGTATAATCGTGATCAATAGCCGGTAAGCTAATACTACTTTCTATGTCAGCTCCATCTGAAGTAAGAATGTTGATTTGTTCAAATTTATGCATTAATAAAAGAGATCAATACATTACCAAATACTAACTCAATATCGTCCAACCAATAAATTTACTTAACATACCCTCATATGATGTTATGTCTAATTTTGATCAAAATACTGTAAACTTGTTGCTCAATGTGCATAAGACAAATTTCAAATAAATAATGGCATAAATAGATGCTAAATATTAAACTTATCCATAAAATGTACAGATAAGCTTAGCATAATTAAATGTTCTTTATAAATATCATATCGGCCGAAATTGAGTCTTCCTTTGTTCTCTGGTATCTCATCACCAAATATGCAATCAAAGTACATGATATTCAGTATATCTGGATCCACGATAAATAAATCTCGTATAAACGTGAGCAACACCCGATAATGTAATATTATTTTTTGTATCAACTCCATCCGAAATAAGAGTATTGATTTGTTTAAATTTATACATGTCAAACAAAAAGCCAGCTTCTTGCAATAATAAAAGAGAAAACAAAAATTGAACTGAATATATTAAGAAAAAAATGTAACGATGAGATCAACACATTACCAAATATTGGCTCAATATCGTCCAACCAAGAAATTTACTTAACATACCCTCATATGATGTTATGTATAATTCCTGCACATCATAGCAAATCATATTTTCTCCTATTAAACAAGAATAAACATATTACATGGAAAAAAATAAAAATAAATAAATAACACTCTTGAACCTAAATATATGGTACCAAAGAACAAAATTCAATACATTGGACCGACCTTTTTGTGTAGAAGTTTCTTCCAATTAAAATCAATTTTCACGTTCAGTTCCCACCTGTAATATTTTTTGCGTATTACTTGATCAAAATAAAACGCGTCACATAAATTAGGTAAATAACTTGAAGAAATAACTAACAAAGTCTTCTCACCTCGAGTTAGCACCAAAAGCAGCACCATAGACCAAAAATTTCTTAGGTACACAACAACGAATGACACACCTGAAGTAAGAATCCATTAGTTTCTTAAGCTTCATTTTCAATCACATTACTTTAAACTTGTTTCTCAATGTGCATAAGACAAATTTCAAATAACTAATGACACAGATTGATGCTAACAATGGATATTAAACTAGAAGCCAGAGTTACTTGTTGTCACATTTTCTTCCAAAAATTGTAGCAGGCCGTACGCTTATCCAAATTGGGAAAATAATATACCAAATAAAAGTTCACAACTTTATCTACAATTTTGATGAAGATACCAACCCCAAATTACGAAGATAACACAACAATAACAACCCGAAGAGATGAATACACAAAACTGCCAGAATTGTTTTGGACAAACTTGTTTGCTGTCACAGCTTCTTTGAAAAATCATAACAATTTGTAGAGTTATCCAAATTGATCAAATAATATACCAAATCAAACCTGACAACTCAATATACAAAACTTCAGAAGACACATAACCTAAATTATTACTCCAACATAACAAAAACAGCTCCGTAAGATGATTAGGCAAAACTGCCCTGTTTATTGACAGATTCACTGTCGTCTGATTCCGACCCCTAAAAGGCTATAACACGTGCTCGAATTGGAAAAAATTAAACACTAACTCATAGTTTTCGATAGGGCTGAAAGTCGGAAGGATCGGATCGGAATTAGCCTTTTCGGAATATTTCCAAAAAAATTCGGAAGTACAAAATCAATTCCAATTCCAATTCCAAAATTTTCGGAATCTAAAAATTCATTCCAATTCCAAAAGGCCCGGAAATTTCGGAATTTCGGAAATTTTTCGGAAATGACATAAGTATTAAAATTTCAAAACTTCGCTGAAAATTTCATAATTTGCTAAAAATAAAAACATCCACGTCGATAAAAATAACTACCAAATTTCAATTCAAAAAATAAATAAAAATAAACGACATCATAATATCCAATAAAACTTCTAGCAAAAATTAAATAAACTCTTTGGCTTTGCACAAAAAATTATAAACGTAAAACTAGGGTTTTACATAAAATAAACTAGGGCTTTTTTAGGTGACATGGCCCATAAAGAATAAATACAACTAAATAATGTATAATAAGTATAATATATATATATATATATATATATTACTCAAAGATGTATTTTTTGGAAAAAAATCGGTTTTTTTTCGAAAAAAAATCGGAATTTTTTCGGAATTAATTTCAGAAATAATCGGATCGGAAATCGGAAATTCCAATTGTTTTTTATATAATTCCAATTCCAATCCAAAAAAATCGGAAAAAATCGGAAATCGGAATTTCGGAAATCGGAATGAAAAAAGTTGTTCCAAAATCGGAACTTTTCGGATCGGAACCGGCGGAAATCGGAATTTCCGTTCCAACTTGCACCCCTAGTTTTCGAGGTCCTCTACGAGTTTTGAGAAGGAATTATTCCTAAATTCACACTCCAAACCCTTCTATTTTGGCTCCGAAAAGGTGCGGTAGCAGATTTTATTTCTCTTAGGGTGAATTCCACACCAAATTTCGGCGACCACCGCCGAATAAAACCGCCGAGCACCACCATCAATGGGAAGCTAACTTCTCGAGGTTTGTAACGTCCACCGTTAAGACCTCCGTTCATTTAATTCTTTGAAGAGCCAAAATTTGAACTCCAGATTACAGCCAACATCGGCGACCTCCACCGGAAATCACCAACGCCGGTGTACATCTGAACTCACAATTATTCCAACGGTGGGTCCCAGGGTTCGCCGGAACGGTCGGAACGGGAACGGCGCCCTCCGTTCCGGAATCCCTAACCAATCCGATTTTTACACCGTGACGCGTCCGAACACCGAGATAACGGCGGAACGGGCGAGACGGAACCATCGAACGGCCGTGTTGCAGCTGAAACAGATTGGAACGGCGGAACGGTAGAAAAAAGATGAGAGAAAAATCTCATAAAAAAAATAAAAAAATAAATAAAAAAAGAAAAACGAAAAAAAGAAGACAGAGAGGCTGGCCTAGTCGTGGTCTGATATGGACTGAGTCAAAAAAAAATTTAAGTTTCCAAAATTTGCAATCTAGTCCTTATGGCTTTTTATTTCTCTTAAAGTAAACAGATAATTTCATAACTTACAATTTCACCCCCTATTTTTACTTCTCAAGGTATAAAGAATTGTTCTAAAATTAAGATTAGAGTTTTAATGACAACATGTATAGTATTCTACTATAATATTAATATTAAAACTTATTTGACATTAATTATATTTTTTTGCATTTTTATTATAATTTGACGGTTCCGATCGTGACGCGACCGCGATGCAGCCGCGACATTACAATGGAACTTGAACGGCGTTATCCGCGACAGCGGACCACGATGTTCCGGCGAACCATGGTGGGTGCTGATTGATGAGATTTATTCTCGAAGGTCTCCAAACTATTATTTTCAACCTAAATCTGAAATTATCTTTTCAAACCCCCAATTATTTTCCTATATTCATATCTTCCGAATCCCCTTTATTGAATTCGAAAATTTTCTGATAGGTGTAGGAAGAAGGGCATGGAGAAATTGGGTGAAATAGATGAATACTTTTGGGGTAAACAAAAGAGGTAAGACAAGAGGGATTTTGGTGCAGTAGAATGAAGAAATTAAGAGATAACTCTTTCTTGATTATCAGTAATATAAGGCGAGAATTGGTAGAGAGAAAGAGAGAGTAAGCGAGAGATTGAACATAGTAATAATTTGGGATGAAAGAAATGTGTGTAACGAAAGAATGAGAATTGGTTGTGCTTTTCCATTATTTGCATATTTCCCCTCCATCTTTCCTTATTTCTTTTCTTTTCTTTCCTTGATTTATTTAAAAATTAAATTACTAACCAAATCGATTAGATTTTCATAAGTAGTTTCATACCAACCAAATTAAAGTGGTTAGTAGCAACTCAATTAGATGGTTGTTAATAATTAAATTAAAGACTTGTAGCAACTGTAAAAAAAATTGATGTTAAATTGGTCACTATTGACACTAAGTTATAGTGACCATAAAAATTGTCGCTACAAACTTTAACTTTAGTTGCTACAAGATATATAACTATTAGTGACCACTTATAGCTACCAAATGTTCGCCGGTCGCAAAAGGATTTGACCCTTCCGACTTTTGCTACCAAATTACTTTTGGTTACTAAATGTGAATATTCAGTGACCATTTAGTTATGGTCGCTGAGAATTTGGTCACTAAAACTAGTTTTTCTTGTAGTATAAGTTGAAAAGAAAAAAAACAAAGAAAAGGAAAAGGAAAAGGAAAAGCCCTTGCACTTGTACAAATTGCTCCTGCGTATAAAAAATAGGGTAAAACCCTACGAGGTAAAAGTTAAATTACGAAGAAAAAAAACTCTCATGTTCGGATAGTTATAACCACCCCTTAACTATGAATCTTCTTACACGTACACCTTTATGGTGTCAAATTCAATATAATCTTATATATTATGTGGAACGTTCTCTAGTTAATACTCGTTGTGTGCAAAAATGCAGTTTCTTATACATGCACTAGAATTTCATATTTACAAGTCAAGAGACACATCTTATGATCATCTTTTTTCAAAATGTGGAGCTCGAATGGGGTAAAATGAGTGCAAACTGGAGAATATTCTACATAAATGTAAAAGATTCCACTAAATTTGACATTGCATCGTGGACGTGTAAGAAGATTCATTGTTGAGGAGATGTTGTAATTACGCAAACAAGAGGAAGTTTTCGTAATTTGACCTTATCTTCGATATTTATCCTAAAAAATATTTTAAAATTTCCATATTGTATAAACATAAATCAAATATTATTAAATTAATAATTAGCTAGCTCAACTTTATAGAAATACAACACATATATGTATTATGTCAATTGTTGAAGGATAACTAATACTAAAAAAAAAAGACATATATATTAAAAATTACATAATTTTTTAAAGTGTTAAATACATTCTGCACCCCTAAAGTATAGCATATGTAATACTTACTCCCTTAAAGTATTATTTGTTACACTTACCCTATTTTATATTTTAAAATTTAAAACATAATAAACATAACAATCTAATAATTATTGGATCATATAAAATTGAAAAATAATTAAAATTAAATTATTGGAAAAGAATTAAAAAGTTATATATATATTGTATAATAATGAATGAAAATATATTTTAAGAAATTAAGCAACTAAAAAAAGTTAAATACTTAAGATTACTATTAGTTATTAGTTATGCATTGATTTCCTAAAGTTTATCAATATAAATATATTCGATTAGTTGGTCCAACAGTAATTAGATGTTATTTATTATATATGTAGCCAACGCAAGATAATATTTTTAAATTTTAAAATATTACCTTTTCAACATATATTTTTAGTTGTATAATTGAATTATAATTTTATTTATTCCGTTCAATCAAGGAGAAAATTTTAAGGTATTAGAATTTGAAAGACAAATTAACTTGTGCTGAAGGAGGTAAGTGTTACAAATGATACTTTAAGGTGGTAAGTGTTAGATAGAGTATACTTTAGGGGTGTAAATTGTATTTCACTATTTTTTAAATTAATGACAAATTGAAAAAAGAAAGAACATATATCCAAAAAGTTAAACTATAATATTATTTTATTGTTGGTCCAAAACCTGAAATTCAACCCAATTAGTTAATTTATGTCTATTTATTCTAATTAAACCTAACTATACTACTTTATTTGTAGTTTAATTAATTGAAGTATTAAAAATTCATACAAATAGTTTAATTAGTCGCAAAGAGCCTCTCGAACCCTAAGACCGGCCATGAACTGCATATTAAAATTATGCTATTATCATTATATATGTACCATTTTTGTTATATCAATTTAATGAACAAATAAAAAAATAGGGGGATAATTTATTTAATTAATTTATTTTATAAGTCTTTATAATATTGTATGTACACAAATCAATTATGTTATTAACCAACCAGAAATATATAAATATAAATTCCACCTAATTAAATAATGTGGCCATTTTATATATAACTCAACCACATATATATTTTACATATATATATATATATAGGTGGCTCATGCATGCAGCGGCGGCGGCGGCGACTTCTTTCTCCCCCAAGGCTTCCACCACGGCCTCTTTGGTGGCTTGCTCCCCGGTGCCGGCGGCGGCTTCTTCCTCCCCCAGGGCTTCCACCACGGCCTCTTCGGCGGCTTGCTCCCCGGTGCGGGCGGCGGCTTCTTCCTTCCCCATGGCTTCCACCACGGCGGCCTGCTTCCCGGTGGCGCCTTGATCCTCGGCGGCGACTTCTTCCACGGCCACCTAAAAATCGGCTTATGCGGTTTTCCGTGACCGATTGGCGGCGCCGGCACTGACAAGTCATCGCCTCCTTCGGAACCCGGAGGCGTTTCCAGCAGCTTCCTCGAGCTGCTCATGATTTGCTCCGCCGCGAGCGCCGCCGCCGTCGTCTCCTCCTCCTCCTCGTATGGGCGGAGATCGGCCGCCGGACATGGAGCTGCGAAAGCGGTTACTCCGAAGAGAAGTATGAGAAAAAGTGTAGCTGTTTTTTTCCCTTTCTGCCAAACCATATTGATTTTGATTGATTTTTTGATGGAGAGAGGAAAGGAATTCAGGTAGGGTTTTATAGTTGACGATGGCATTAATGCAATTTTGCTTATTGTATTCCATGAAAATTGCATTAAATATTTAAGGCTTTATTGATCTGAGATGCTGCCACGTAGCAGCTCGCTTTTAGAGGATTAATTGTGTTGGTAAACCATAATTGATTAATTAATTCCTGATAAGTATATTTAAGTTGGGTTAATAATCATAAATTCATAATTAAGGAGCACTAAACAATGCTACTTGACTTGAGATTATCTGGCTGTGTAACTCACACGGGATCTATGACCTTTTTTTTTACGATTTTCATTGAAAAATTACACAAAAGCCCTTTGCTATTGACTAATTTGAAAAGAAAAAAAAAAAGGAAAAGGAAAAGGAAAAGGAAAAAGAAAAGCCCCTGCACTTGTACAAATTGCTCCTGCATATAAAAAAAAAATAGGGTAAATTACGGCGAACCTCGTGAGGTAAAGTTAAATTATGAAGGAAAAAAAAGAAAACTCTCATGTTTGGGTAGTTATAAGTACTCATCAACTATGAATCTTCTTACACGTACATTATTATGGTGTCAAATTTAACATAATTTCATAGATTTCGTGGAATGTTCTCTAATTTGTACTCATTGTGTGCTCCACAATCTGATATTTACAAGCAAAAAAAAAAAAACGTTTTATGGTCATCTTTCTTCAAGTGTGGAGCTCGAAAGGAACTGGAGAATATTTCACATACTCTTGAACATTCCACTAAACTTAATAACGCATGGTGGACGTGCAAGAACATTCATAATTGAGGGGTTGCTGTAATTACCCAAACAAGAGGGGTTTGTGTAATTACCTAAACAAGAGGGGGTTTTGTAATATGACCTTATCTCAGAGGGTGGTCGTAATTTATCATAAAAAAACTTTTGTACATAAATCAAACATTATTAAATTAAGGGCAAATCTCATTTTCCCCCCTTGTACTTTCGCTCGTTATCACTTCACCCCATGCACTAGCATTGGTTTGCCCCATGCACTTGAAAAACTGTCTCAATGCATGTGGCCCTCGCTGTAACTTGTCAGACATTTGACCTTAACACCGTTTGGTCTAAGCTCTGAAATTACAACAATATCACCCTCCTCGTTTAAATAAGTATTTAAAAAAAAAATCAAAACAACGAGAAAGCATAGTCCACCACGGCAAGCACAATTTATTTTTATTTTTTAATTTTTTGTGTGTAATAATTTGAACTGAGAGGAGTGGTTTTTTTGTAATTTTCAGACCTTAGACCAAATGGTGTTAAGGTCAAAGGTCTGGAAACTAACAAAGGGCCACATTGAGATAATTTAAGTATAGGGGGCAAACTGATGCAATCGAGAGTAGAAGAGGGTAAAATGATATCGAGCCAAAGTAAAAGGGGAAAGTGAAATTTACCATTAAATTAATAACTAAGTAGGTCAACTTTATAAAAATACAACATTTATCCGTATTATGTCAATTTTTTAAGGATAAGCCATAGTACAAAAAACATAAAAAAAAATAAAAAATTAAAATTATATGATTTTTAAATAAATGAAAAATTGAAAAATTTATAGTTAAATTAATTGAACTATTCAAAATTCATACAAATATGTACATATTTATTTTATATTAAAAATTATAAAAGGCCTCCTTTTTTATTTTTGCAAAGTGCCTCTCGAACCCTAAGACCGGCTGAGTATGGTTCGGTTTTATTGGTAAACCGATCAACTTTCAAGCTGCTTCTTTTGATCGATAATTGTATTGTTGGGTCGATCGGTAATTTTAATCGACCCATATATAAATGGGTCGGTCGGTGGTTTTCAGTTTACTGAAATCCGTTTGTTGATATTATCGACCTACTGATTTTTTTAACAATTGTTTTTTATTATAAATATCTAATAGTAATTTTTATTTTTCTTTTAATGTTAAAATAATATATAAAAGACTCAAAAACTCAAAACACAAATTTATAAACCTCTCCCCATATTATTTCTATTTTATAATTCTTATTTCATATTCTTTATTATATATTTACTTATTGTAGAAGTTTAATTAAAAAAAACTCTTAATTTTAAAGTTACGATTTTTACAACATAAGTTTTCCCAAAATTTTGAATATCTTTTGAAAAAACTTTTAAAAATATCTTATTATTGTAAAAAGAAATAAATAAATAGATGGTCGATAATACCAATTAACTACGTCCATTGTTTATCCAACAAAGTTGATTGCCAAACATTATCCGACCCATAATAATCGGGTCGATAATGGTTTTTAATTTTCAGCATAATCGGATGGGCGGTCGGATAGGTAATTGGCCGATAATAACCTGACCCGATCCTTGTCCAACCCTACTATTATGTACCATTTTTTGTTGTATCAATTTAATGAACAAATTAAAAAATAGGGGGAGTCTTTATTTAATTAATATATTTTATAAGTCTTTAATTATAATACTGTATGTACACAAATCAATTATGTTCATTAACCAACCAGAAATAGATAAATAAATATAAACTCCACTTAATTAAATAATGTGGCCATTCTTATATATATAACAACCACATTTTTACACACACACACATATATATATATATATATATATATATATATATATATATATATAGGTGGCTCATGCATGCAGCGGCGGCGGCGGCGGTGGCGACTTCTTTCTCCCCCAAGGCTTCCACCACGGCCTCTTTGGTGGCTTGCTCCCCGGTGCCGGCGGTGGCTTCTTCCTTCCCCAGGGCTTCCACCACGGCCTCTTCGGTGGCTTGCTCCCCGGTGCCTGCGGCGGCTTCTTCCTTCCCCAGGGCTTCCACCACGGCGGCCTGCTTCCCGGTGGCGGCTTGATTCTCGGCGGCGACTTCTTCCACGGCCACCTAAAAACCGGCTTCTTCGGTGCTGGTGGCGGCACGTCCTGATCGTCCCCACCGGAATGCGGCGGCGACTGCAGCAGCTTCCTGGTGCTCATGATGATTTCCTCCGCCGCCGTGATCTCGTCGGCCTCATCCTCGTATGGGTGGACATGAGCCACCGCCGCCTGAGATGGGGCGGCGAAAGCGGTTGCTCCGAAGAGCAGTATGAGATAAACTGTAGCCATGTTTTTTCCTCTGTGCCAAACCATGATTGCTTGTGAGGGAAATGAAATGAATTCAGGTGGGATTTTATAGTTGACATTGGAATTAATGAAATTTTTCTTATTTTATTCGATGAAAATTGCATTAAATTTTTAGGGCTTTTGGAGATAGCCTACACTCCCATGAGATGCTGCCACGTGTAGTTCTTGCACTTTTTCAGCTTTATCATTTGGGCAAATTACGGCCATCCCTGGGTAATGGTTAAATTGCGAAAACCCACTACCAGAAAATTAGCTTTTAATAGCACTTAATTATAGCGATTTTACATTAAATGCTATAGTTGGTTTTAAAGTCTTGAATAATTAATAAAAGTAAAAAAACAAGCGCTATAGAATCGAGCATACGTATTTTTATTTCAACTGACCCACAAAATAAAAAAGACTTTAGTCTCCAATATATACCGACTCCTTTCTAACCATCGTCTTTACGAGGCTCGCCAGAACTCAATCTCTTCGGAATGGATTCGTCCGCAACTGAATCTTGCAAATTCTCTCTAAATTCATTCGTCGACGGTATCTCTCACTTTCGTTTCTCTTAGTTTCAAAATTTTGTCCTAATTTCACCTGTTTTTCCTTTTCTTGGCGAGCCCTAATTTCAGTGTTCTGCAAAGTTTTAAAATTGGTGACGCATATTAGGGAGATAGAAGCCGTTCTTACGCAGATTGATGTGGCATGTCGCATCCTCCTTCCGTAATCCGCCGGTCAGAAACTCCCCATTAATTTTGTAAACCTATCTCCTCTTTGTTTCAATTCATTTGATATTAGATTTATTCCAGTTTTGAAAATTTTAATCCAATTTCTTTATGGTTTATCTTTTCTCACGGGCCCCCATATGGATTTATGGATTTGCATACTTGGTGAAAGATTTTTTTTTATTTCTCCCTTTTTTGACTGGGGATGGAAGTGAGGCTGGGGATACCACTAATGAAACATTAGTAGTGTGTACTTAACGTAATGGAATTCTATGTAGGAATTATAGGATCTTGAAAAATGAATTATTAGCCGATATATCAGTTTTAATTCATGGCTAACTAGAAACTCTTGAATTATTTTAATTACTTGGTCATCTTCTTTGAGACTTTTTTTTAAAATGCATCTATTCTTGTAGATAAGCTATTGATTACCTTTAGCTTGAAAATCAAATAATATTGTCACCTCTTTATCAATTAACAGAGTGTAGCAAACCCACTGCTATCTTTTTTTTCCCCCCTTTTTTCCTGCTTGCATTCTTTTATTAGCTACAAGTTTGCTTATATTTATTCACAGGCAGTGATGTTAGGAAATCAAAGGAAGGGGCGACAAAAGAAAATGAGGAGGATTTACAATGTATAAATCCTATGGTTTCCATATTTCTCCAGGCATCTTTTTATCATTATCTATTTTTTTAATTGTCTTGTCCTATTTTTTTGTTTGTTTTTTCTCTAAGCCTCAATCCAGGGCCGGTCCTAGGGTTCGAGAGGCCCAAGGCGAATACGGAATAAAACGAAAAATGAGGCCCCTTAACCAACCAAATAACATCTATTAAAACCAAAAAAAACAAAAACAAAAAAACCAAATAACATCGCAAAAATATAAAATATATCTAAAGTCATAATTCATAGATGTTCAACACAAAAATACGTTCAATAATCATTAAAATGATATATTTCTTGCCTTCTAACCTGCAAAATCATCAATCAAACCCGTAAAATCAAACTTTTAGTGTTTGTGTTTTCTTCTTTCTTTTATGATGTCCGGAATCTAATTTTCGAGGGGCCATGATATCGAGAAATCACCAATCTATAGCACGACAAAACATAAAATAAAATGCAACCATAATTATTAAAAGAAAAAAAAAAAAAAAAGCTTAATTTTGATTGTCAACGGATAAAAAAGAACAAGAGTAAATTAGAATAAAAATTTAATAAAATAGAGATTTAAGTTTTTAAGTGATCTTTTTTTTTTTTTTTCCTTCTCTTAGTTTAATATTTGGGCTCTTTCTTAAATTTAAAAAAATGGAAAAAAATAGTGCTGGTAGGGAATTGAACACGCGACCTTCAGAAAAAATACAAAGACTTCTCCCAGTCACACCACAAACATTTTACTTAAATATTTTGTACATAACAATATATATAATATGTTCACAAAAAGGGAGGCCCCTAAAAAGTTCGATTTTTCGGAGGCCCAAGGCGACGGCCTCTCTCGCCTATGCCTTGGGCCGGCCCTGCCTCAATCGAATGCTGAAACTTGAATAGAAGAGCTTGATGATAGTGAAAGACGAGTTTTATTGAGTGGTGTTGCAACCTTCCAAGGTTAGGCTTTGAGAGAGAATATGAATATATCACAAATGGGATTTTGAAATGAATTTATACGATAGTAACTCATTTTAGTCATTTTGTCGTTATACTCCATTATCTTCAATTTAGCATGTTCCAATAAATAGGATTTTAATTTATTTGTATTTATAACATGAAATGTTATTTTGATGCAGGTTATTTTTGTAAGATAGAGAATGCATTTTTTTACCTCTTCTATATATGTTCAATTCATATTGAAGACCTTTGAATTTTTTATTATATATATGCATGTTAATGACTTTCAATTTGATCTTGTATCTATTTGAAGAAGAATAACATGTTAGTTGCTATATCATTTGTTGCCATCATGACGTTCCATTTCACCTTATTATATAGTAATTATGTAGTACGTTGGTACAGTGTTTGATCTGGATCAGATAGTTGGTTTCGAACAATGCTACAAAATTAGTTTCATCTAGATTTCTAGCTAGCTATTGGAGATAATTTTAGATTTCATTTTCATTTGCATGAATACCTTTACTGAAATCATTTCTTAGAATATATGATTTGAGTTTTAACTTTGAATCTTTTGGTTTAATTTCTATTATTATAGGTCATATGGCTAGATGATATTGATTCTGATATCATAGCACATGAGGTAAGAAAGTTTCCCCGCCTTATTCATGTTCTGCAGATTTTCTGAGAACAACTTGTGCTTTTTGACATCACTGGAAATTCTATTTGCATTTCTTCTTGTTGAATTTGATACTTATTACTGTTGGGTTGTCATTGAACCTAGAATCTATGCATTTTTAGTTTTAGTTTTGTTCGTTACGCCCAAACATGGAAATTGGTAACTCGTCTCTTCTAATTACAGATAACTTGACAGGTGCACTGATGTTCCTATAATGTCTCGCATTTTTTGGGTAATCTTCGTCACGTCGGCCACAACTGACAACTGAAGTGATAAGATTTCAGTGAAGATGGGATGATTAAAGCGGTGATAAGTGCTAGCTTTGTTCGGTAGAGTCTATACCTTTTTAATCTGAAACTACATTTTTATACTTGGTATGTAGAATATTGAAACACTTTCAGCCTTAGATATGTAAACTAGGTTGAAATATTAATTACGGCTGTTCATCATACTTTATATCAGCTCCATTTATAATAAAATTTTGTTTTTGTATTTATTTTTGTTTACATCTTGTTGAAAAACATTATTTGATATTTTGCAGCAACAAGCAAAAGTTACAAAAGATCACGACATACTGTTTATGATAAGAAATTATTGGTAGAAATATAGCAATTGAAGTGCTATGAGTAAATTCCAAAATATAGCAAAAATAAAAATGCTATAAAATAATAAAACATAACGAGAATGAAATGCTATAAGATCATAGTATAATGGAAACAATAAACGCTATGAAATGATACATAACAGCATGGTTAAAACGCTATAAAAAGAATATATTTTATAGCATTTTGTAAACGCTATAAAATATTTTTATACGATAGCGGTTTAAAAACGCTATAGAAAAACTGGGGTCTATTATAGCTCCGGCAGACATAGCGTTTTGAGAAACGCTATGATAGCCTACGATAGCGGTTTTCACACGCTATGGATGATGTTTTATGGTGTAGTGACCCTCTTATGTTTGAGTAATTATAGTCACCCCTCAACTATGTATTATTTTATGAAAATACCCCTCCAGAAGTAAAATTAGGGATGATAAATCGGTAAAATCGAATCGAAATTTCGTTACGCCAACATTTCATACCGTTTACCTAATTAAATATAAGATTTCGTTCGATAAATAACCGAATTACATAATTTTTATGTAAAAATATTTAAAAGAAGGGGGTGATTGTAATTACCCAAATAAGATAATTTTTTTCATAATTTGGTCATACTTCAGGGATGGCCTTAATTACAATCAGCCCCTTCTTTTAAATATTTTTACATAAAAATTATTTAAATATTTAAATATTCAGGGATGGCCGTAATTACAATCACCCCTTCTTTTAAATATTTTTACATAATTTGGTCATACTCCAGGGATGGCCGTAATTTGCCCTTATCATTTATTCATGACACATAAATACGCGATATAAGTTTAGATGTTTCACCTGGTTATTTACATCGGGTGGATTTGAACCCTAGATTTGACTCAATAACTACTCACTAATATAAGCACACATACATATTTGTATGTGTGATTATTTGTAAATCTCCGATTTAAATCCACCCAATATATACAACCAGGCGTAACATCTAATTTCCCCATAATACACTCACGGTTGCGTGTGTAGATGAACAATGTAGACTTCTGTTTCTCTTTTCTTTCTTTTCTGTTTTATTTCCATAAATTATAAATAAAAAAGAAAAAAAAAATTGAATGATGATTTGTGTGACAATATCTATCAGGATTGGATAGTTTATCTGGTTTTTTGTTGTGTATCAAACAAGGGTGCAAATCGAACAAACTGGATCGGATTCGAATAATTTCAATTTTTTGTTTTTTCAAATGTTAAAAATCAACTATGACTCAGATACAACAAAAGTGGAAATTAAAATTCATTACGACTACTGAAATTTTTAGAATTAAAAAAAAAAAAATTACTTATACTTTTGCTGAAAATTGGTATAATTTTTTTTAAGGTATGGTTTAAATTTTATAAATATAATTTCCTCTTTAATTATATTTCTCTTGCCAATTTAATACACTATAACCCATAATGTATATTTTATTTTCATTATATGAATAAAATTTAAAATACATCATCTTATAATATGTAATAATATTAATATCACAATTTGTTTCTTATAAGAAATTAGAAATACTGGAATATGTTTCAAAAATCATGGGGTCGAGGACACATTGCTTATGAAGCTTTAGTACAACCAAATAATTTAATTATTATTTTTTGTATAAATTAAAATATGTATATAACAATTAGTAAAGACAAAAATGCAGAAAATTAAAAAACAGCCCTAATTTATTATTACTCACTTTAGGCCTCAAAAGAAATACACCTTGAATACAATTATTCAAAGGCTTATTATTTATTGCACAAACACATTAAAAAACGTAAGATACTAACTTATATTTGCTTAACAATTAATTCAGAGTCTCTTATACTAAATTATATTTTCGTTAATATTTTCGGCAGCCATGCTTATTCATATCGATCGACCATCTCGGTGAGTACCCGTGAACGAGTAATTAAGCTAGTGGTTGTTCCGGTGGTTGTGTTTGTGATGGTGGATCGGAGGAGCGGGGGCGTGATGCGGTGGAGGTGCAGAGCGGCAGCGGTGGTTCACCGTTGGTGGTTGTGGCGGCGGCCATCTTCTCCGGTGATTCCACGGCGGAGATTTTGGTTTCGGGAACTGTATTGGAGGGAGAGGGATGTGGCCGTGCACTGGAGATGGGGGCCACTTACTCCGTGGGCCCGGCCACTTTGGTTGCGGGAATCGCGGCCACTTTGGTTTCGGGATCCGAGGCCATATTTTTGGGATTGGGATCCGAGGCCATATTTTTGGGAATGGGAACCGCCGGGCTAGAGGCGGAAGTGATGGTGGTGACCTTGTCGGCACCGCCAACTGGGGCGGCGGCGGAACCGGAGGTGGTGATTTAGAGAGGTGTGTTAGTTTTAATTGGTTTTCATTAATAACAATATTAGGCAAAGAGTTTGCTTGAGATTGATAGGTGTTGTAAGCCATTGATGCAATTAGTAGCAAAATTGCATGGCAAAATGTGCCCATTTTAATGTGATTTTTAACCATAGTTGATTCAAAAAATGGGTACGTAATAACATATTTGCACTGCGTAAACATCTTTTATACCAACTATTTAGACAATGTAATTTACCTCTTGAAAGAAAATGTAGTTTTCATTAAAAAAGAATATTGCATTCAAGGACGTATATCAACTTAATTCTAAAAAGTTAAATGAGTTCAAACGTGGTAAAATAAAATAAAAAATGAGTTAATGAAATTGGGCTGGCTCCGAAGTTTGGAAAATTAATAATGGGTAATTTGCATATCCACCTCCTCAAACTACGATTCTTTTGCAACTACGCCTCAAACATTTAAAATATTTTGCACCCACATCCCCTAAAGGGCAATCACACCCTCAAATATTTAAAATTTTGGAATTCACCCCCTCAAATATTTAAAATTTTGGCATTCACTTCCCCTAACCTATAATAAATTTTCAACCCTACCTCTTCATATATTTTTTTCATCACCTTTTTTTGTGAAAAATATACGTTGTCTTCATATCAATAATAAACACATTTTTTTCTCTTGACGATAGCATTTCTAATTTGAATAAGAATTAAAAATAAAAATTTGATCGAAATCAAAATTATAAAATTTGGAGTGCAAATAATTTATAATGCTTTTTTTTTTTTTTTTTTTTTGTAATTTTGTAGAATAATTAAGCTCTTTAAAATGTTGGAATGTTTATGAAATTCCTAGTATTTATTTGAAACTTTTAATTTTCACATATAATTTTTTTCTTAACTTTTATTATTGAGATTAATTGTAAATTAAATATTTTCTACTAAAAAAAGAGTAATTGAAATAGATGGAGGGGGTGTGGTTGGCAAATTATTAGTATAGTTAATTAGAGGTAGTGGAAGCGAAAATTTTAAATGTTTATGATGTAGTTGTCAAATGGTCATAGTTCAGAGATGCCTAAAAAAAATGTTTAATTTAGGGTATGATTGCTAAATACTCATAACTCGGGGGAGGTGGATGCAAATTACCTACAAATAATTGTACGTTGTTGTACAGAACCTTTTGGCCTTGCTTGAGTAATGGCATGACTTGATAGAAAACATATAATAGGATTAATCAAATATTTAATCCATGATAAAAAATAAAAAAAATTGTATTTTAATCAAGATATAAAGGATATTTTCGTCTAGGGTTTCTTGAAGTTTGGTGCTACATAGGCCTGGTTGGGTTTCAAACTCATGACTGGATGGAGAAGACAATATATAATTATCTATGGTGCACGGACACGGATACGTGGACACGGCGATACGCGGATACGGACACGGTGATACGGCATTTTAAAAAAACTAGGATACGGACACGTGGGGGATACGCGTAAATATAAAAAATATAGGGGTATAATTATAAATAATAAAAATATAGGGGTACATTTATAAATTGTTAAAAATATGTATAAGTCGTCATTGCATAAGAGAACCACTCGCCCTTGTTGCTCGTGTTCTTGATCGCCGTCGCATGCTAGACTTTTGGAGTTTTGGGTGGACTCACAAAGAACACAGAGGAAATGTGTATTACCGAGAAAAGAAAATGCACATTTTTTTTTATTAGGGCTCTCTCTTACAACGTAAGAGAAGTGTCCCAACTTTTTTAAAATTGTGGACACTGCCCGACACGGGTGTCCTACTTTTAGCGAAATTACGACACGGCCCGACACGGGTGTCCGAGAAGTGTCCGAGAGTTTCCGAGTGTCCAGGTATCAGATACGGGGACTCTTCACCTTCTAAAAGTGTCCGTGCAGCATAGATAATTATATATTACAATATTCAGTTAATTAATATATGGATTGTTTTTTTTCAATTAATTAATTAAGTCCGCAATTAAATCTTTCAATTAATTAAGGCATAACAAAGTTCATTATATATATATAGTCGATTTATTGATAATCATATATTTCATATATCAGACTACATTATATTATCCTTGACAAGATGGTAGCAATTTCTTATTTATAATATCCATCTTGTCAACTAGTAGCAAATTAGCGGAGGTGGCGGCGATTTTCTAGTTACCCATGGCAACGGAGTCTTCGGCTTCGGCAACCACGAGTGGCGGGGCGGCGGTGGAGGCAGAGATCCGCCGTTGTGCACCGGCAGCGGAGGTGGCGGCGTAGAGGCGGAGCCGTGGTGCAACGGGGACGGTGGTGGTGATCTTCTCCACCATGGCCGCCACGGCACGTGGGGTCTCGGGAAATGGAAGCGGCCGCGTGGTGGAGGCGGTGGAGTTTCGGAGCCGCCGCCGCCGTGGTGGAGCGGTGTTGGTGGTGGCGGTGATCTTCTCCGTGGCCAGTGCCAGTTCGGCTTCGGGAACGGCCATCGGTGGCCGGGGGCCGGTTGCTCCCGGCCGTGATGACCGGCAAACGGCGGCGGGATTTCACCGCCAATGCCGCCAGCGGTTAAAGTGTTCGCCGGAGTAGCGTAGTCGGCCGTTGTTGCTCCGATGAGGAGCAAAAGCATTAGGTAAATTGAACCCATATTTTCTTTTTTGAAGTTTGGTAATTGTGTAATTAGAAGAGGTGAGTGATGCCTACTTTTATACTACATTTTTTGACCTTCATGAAAATTATTACCATGCACCGTTACAATTAATGTAATTTACCTTGTGGTAACTTTAGTATATGTAATTTACAGCGTAATAGGAAATTGCATTGAAGGGTAATTTATTAAGTAATATCATCTTAAATTTTTATTGTGTGCATTATAAAGAGTCTAAAAAATAGCTAGGTTCTCGAATTTAATTGAACTTAGATATTGAATGCTCATTGTGAATTTTACTTTTATTTAATTTGTATTTTAATGTGTCGAGAGAGAAATTTTTTAGGTGATATTTAGAATTATAGTGTAAATATTAAAAATATTAAAAAGTTGGACACTGGAATGTGGGGATATGTGCAAATATTAAAGATATTGCGTTACATCCATAATTTCTAAAAATAATTAGAGTGTTTAACTTATAATATGTATCCTCAATTAAATATTTTTATCTACAAATTATACATAAATTACAAGTTTCAGTTCGAAATTATCATTCCATAAATTACATTCGAGGCACATAAATTTATTTTAGTATGTAATTAACATCCAGAAATGTCCCCGAAATTTTTAAATATTTATGAAAATACCCCCAAAACATTTCCGACAGCTGGTGTCATAGTGTTTTGGTTTCAAATCCTAGCTGAAGCAATTACCGAGGGGGGGATTGCTAGCTTGGATTTTGCAGTAATTTTCCACGTGTGGAAGGCTCGGGTCTGAGCAGCCCACAATCGAAGGCTAGGGTTTGCGCATTTTCTACACCAATTAATTTTAGGACAATTGGTAGCGCGTAACGTCAGACGTACTTATCAAATATAAAATTTCATGTAGCGAAACAAATATTTAATAAATATAACAAATGAAAAGGAAAAGGATGTGAATTTCAATTATTTTTAAATAATATCATTTCCAATCAAACTCAAAATCAGATGTTTAATTTCTTTGTTTTCCAAAGTTCAATTTTTTTTATACTAAAAAAAACATTAACATAATATCCTATCACATCATCATTTTTTAAGTACATAACATAATCTTCAATCCTAAATTATCAGCCTACAAATTCATAGCTATCATATGTGCTAAAATTTTATTAATCCACCACCGGTTCGATCCATTCATATATATAATAAAACCGGTGGCAGGCGGTGGGTCCACATTGTACTTATTACTTCCGGGGCGGGGCGGGGCGGGGCGGCCCCACTTGTGCACACGGTGTGGATGGGGCGGTGGCTTCCCTCCAAGCGCATGACGTAAGCCCGCAGGCGGTGGCGGTAGCGGCTTCTTCTTCTTCACGGAAGAAAAAAATATTTCGGGACATATGGTTTCTTATGGCATCCCGATCGGTGGGGTGGCGGGCTTGTGGGCCCCAGCTTCAACTCCGGCACCTCCCTACGCTTTGTCGACTCCTCCGGCAGAAGAATAATCCGATCGGGACGGAAATGGACCGAGCGATGAATATGTTCATCTCTCCGATGAGTAGTATCAATAAAAATGTGGCCATGGTGGTAATTTCGGGTCGACCCATTTTTGTAAGGTTTCCACTTTAAGGAAATTGAAAAACCCGGCCCGGTGGGCCGGTTTTATAGTGTTACAAGTGATGTGTTTTTTTGGGAAAAGAATATTTATGTAGTTTTGCCTTTGATATGGATGGATTAATTTGATCAAATGGTTTTTTGTTAAGGGCTATTGTTTTCTATAATAAATGGAAAGGAAATGGGAGAGCGTTATTGTTTTATTTGAGATATAATTGTTGAATGATTATAAATTAGTAAATGCAGAGTGAAATTTGTTTACCTCGGAATATGGGGTCAAAAGTGGAATTGACGTAAAGTTGAGGGGCAAAAGATATACTAATTCTTTCCTATCTAAATTATAAATATCTCCATTAACTTTTAAAAATTGCTTTAAGGGCCTTTAACTCTGTGGATAATCAAGTTTTGAACTTGTACGGGTTCAGGCATAGGGGATTTGTCAGCCCCAATCAGTGGCGAGTCCAGGATCTAGTTACACGATGAGCTTAATTTTTCGAGGGTTCGGGGACAATGCCCCTCGAGAAAAAAAAAAAAGGACTTTTTTAACAAAACTATAATTGTTTTTGAAAATAGGAAAATAACCAGGTGAATATTAATTATTTTTTTTAGGTATTTTGGCATTTCATTTTTTGAATATTACTTTTGGGTCCCTTAAAGTTTTTGTAAATATGTGTTTTAAACTCTTAATTTTTTTGTTTCTTCTCCACAATCTTATATAAATGATACTTGTATACATCATATTTAATATAAAAATATTTAATAAAATGGTTAAAATTTGTATTATTTTATATAATATTTATGAATATTTACTTATTTTGGAATTTTTTGAGGCGATGCCATTAATCTCCAAAATATTTAAGTGCAATACATTAAGATTTTTTTGTCATGCTTAAAATATGATAAAACTATAATATATATGCTATTTTAATTAAAAAATTATCAATATAAACTTATTTTTGCTATGTCTTGTGAACCTAATTTTTTTTGGGGGCGCTGCCCTGAATCCTGAAATTTTAGTTGACCCCTCTATATTTTGATCCGGTTCCGCCCTGAACTAATGGTTTGGAGGTCGTCGATACTCCCACGGCCGTGCAACACGACGGGGCGGACGTGCTGGCAGTTCAACAACGGGACGGCCGTACGTCTGCGGCGGTGGCCGCTTCTTCCCCCAAGGCCATCGGCGCTGGCGCCGAGGCCCGTGGGTGATTAGCGGCCGGGATTCCACCATCTCCGGAGATGAAAGGCGGCTGCCAGCTGTGTTCTGAGAAACGGCAAAGCATGGTGGTACGAGGAAAACATTCCCACCAAGCAGAAGAAACGTTAGTAAAATTGTATTAATGGTCGGAGTTCTGTACCACCCCATAACTATGATATTGAAAATAAAAAACAATTCCTATATTTTATAGTAGTTTATTGATGATTTATTTGATTATTTTTTCTTTTTTGGTGTGGAAATTGTAATTAATATGGATAGTTTATCATTTAATTTTAGTCATATTAATTACTATTGTGTAATTAAAAATGTGGCTTAATCCCATTTTGCATATTTGAAACATAGTATTATGGTATTTTGCAATATAACAAAAATAATTAATAATACTTTGCAATCTTGAACACCAGAAATGATATATATATATATATATATA
>NW_012194994.1:3410970-3432169 GCF_000504015.1 Erythranthe guttata | reverse complement strand
ATATATATATATCAATGGTCGATTATACCGCCTAAGATCAGTGAAAATCCTAAAGTTAGTATTACTCGATTGTTATTTCAATTCTTGTATTTAAATTATGTATTTTAAATTTTATGTCATTTAAATTCATGTTTTAAAATTTTATTGCATTAAACTGTTTTAATACCGCTGTTTTTAATCATGAAATTTCTATCTCAATCCCCTCGATCTTCGAGTATTCGATGGTCATACTCATAGTAAACAAAATTAGTAAAAACAAAACTCCATGTGATATATAGTAAGTGAAATACAATATATATGTTACTCTATTTGCTAAAAACAATTATAGTATTATTTCATTAATAAAAATCCCATTGAATGAAATACCAAAGCTAGGCCACTACAAACTCACTAATTAGGAGATTTATTTAATAATTCAATATAACAATGATAATTTGGCAATTAACGTTAATTTCACCAATAAATATTAAATTTGCATGAGACACGTGTCTATAAATGTATGGAGGCATCATAAAATTTGGCAAGTGCATGATTTTAAAATTTGTACATACAGTGAAATGTAGGCCAGGTTCGTCGAAAAGTTCTAACAATAGAAAACCCTAGAATTTCTACAATGACACGTGTCCTCAAGTGAGTGGTCTTGCCTTCCTATAAAAACCCACACCACTCTCTACTATTTTTACCATCGGAAACACATAGTTAATCAATCCTAAAAAAAAACAATCATGTCTACCATATATTTGTTCTTGACTGTGCTATCAGTTCTTGCAATCCCATCTTTAGCCAAATATGATGGGCAAGAGTTGCACAAGATCAAGCCACATCCCCCGGCACCTGCACCCAAGCACAAGCCGTCTCATGCACCCGCACCTGCACCCAAGCACAAATGGGACGATGAGTTAGATTTAGACGAGGAGCTTCACTCAGCCATGAAGTACAAGCCGACTCATTTACCAAAACACGCACCTGCACCTGCACCCAAGTACAAATGGGATGACGAGTTAGATTCAGACGAGGAGATTCACTCAGCCATGAAGTACAATCCAAGTCATTTACCAAAACACGCACCTGCACCTGCACCCAAGCACAAATGGGACAACGAGTTAGATTTAGATGAGGAGCTTCACTCATCCATTAAGTACAATCCAAGTCATTTACCAAAACACGCACCTGCACCTGCACCTAAGCACAAATGGGACGACGAGTTAGATTTAGATGAGGAGCTTCACTCATCCATTAAGTACAATCCAAGTCATTTACCAAAACACGCACCTGCACCTGCACCTAAGCACAAATGGGACGACGAGTTAGATTTAGATGAGGAGCTTCACTCAGCCATTAAGTACAATCCAAGTCATTTACCAAAACACGCACCTGCACCTGCACCCAAGCACAAGTGGGACGACGAGTTAGATTCAGATGAGGAGCTTCACTCAGCCATTAAGTACAATCCAAGTCATTTACCAAAACACGCACCTGCACCTGCACCCAAGCACAAATGGGACGACGAGTTAGATTCAGATGAGGAGCTTCACTCAGCCATTAAGTACAATCCAAGTCATTTACCAAAACACGCACCTGCACCTGCACCCAAGCACAAATGGGACGACGAGTTAGATTCAGATGAGGAGCTTCACTCAGCCATTAAGTACAATCCAAGTCATTTACCAACACATGCACCTGCACCTGCACCAAAGCACCATACAAAATCCCAATTGGATGAAGATTTATTCGGATTGTTCTAGATTAAAAAAGTAGCTTCCATGTGATAAGTAGTTTCTAATAATAGTAATAATTCACCTACTTTATTATTTGTAATGGATCTATTGGCATGGAGAATATATCTTAGTATGATAAAAGAATTGGCGTTTGATTGATTGTGTTTGAATACATTTTAATGGTCGGTATAATAAACTATGATATATATTATATAATATTTGTTAATGTGAAATGAAATGTGGCACACATTTTAATGGTAATTACTTGCCTTTGCCATGAATTCGTTCAACCTATCCTTAAACAAAAATTGTGCCTTCCATTTTGTTTTTTGAAAATAGCCAAAAGAAAACATGAGTTATTAAAAAAAAACGCATGAACGTTAGGAGTTCAGAAAGGAGCTGAGTCAGTTCATAAGTGAATCGACTCGACAAAAGTTCGAGCTTGAGATAATGAATCTTGTGGTAGAGCTTGTTATCGCGCTTTACAATTAATGAATCGAGTTTGAGCTCATTTTTAATTGCTCAAAACTCATAAATATGTTCGGAAGTTTTCTTTATATATTTTCATTGTATATAGATAATAATAATACGTAAAATTAAAAAAAGTATATAAATGTACATGAGCCTTAATTAGTGGTCAACTTAAGTTCTAAAATGTTAGACTCAAGTGAGTTATTCTAATATCATAGGCCAAAAATCCAAAAGCTTTTTACGGTTTTACCCCTAGCGAGGCGTAAGGGCAAATGCACGATCATCCACTAAAGGCTCGTTAGTTTGCCCTATTTCGACTAGTGTTGCCTGATGGACGCAGGGGCGATAGCCCCCGCGATAAGATACACTATATATACAGGCCATTTATAAGATCGAATTAGGGCTGATTGTTTTTTTTTTTTTGACGTAGTGTATTTTATTCACCCGTAATCGTTTGTGAAAGGGTTTCCATGATATTTTATTTTCTTAATTTAATTTGGAGAAAAAAAACAATTTAATTTTAAAAAACCGATATACATATATAAATACCATATGTATATATTGTTGAATAAAAAGTACTCCCTCCTTCCCTTAATATTTGTCACTTTTGCTATTTTTTCACATTTCAAATTATTTGTCATTTTACCATTCCAATGAATAATTAATTGCAATTTTTTCACTTTTGCCCTTTCTCACTCATAATTAATTGAAATATAATAATTTAAAAATCAATTAATGACATGGGCATTTTAGTGATTTACTATACATTTTGCTACTATCTATGCATATTTATTGAGTTTCTTAATATGTGTGCAACTAACAAAAGTGACAAATATTAAGGGAATGAGAGAGTATTTATTACACTAAATTATTTGCGTCATTTATTTAATTCATCGAATTCGTCTATCAAACATGCGCGATATACAATTAATTCAATGAGTAGAGCCGCCGCTGCTGCTGCTGTCGCTTTCATCTCCACTATCATGACCGACGCCACTAGTGGTGGAGGAAACAACCAGAGATTTTTTTTCCTAGAGGATCGGCGTAAATCCGCCCAGAAGGCGGCCTTCTACCTCCACCTGGCGGCCGCTTTAGAGGACTCTTAATAATACGAGGTGGTATCGCTATCGGGGGTTTTCCAGGCCTCTCGACTATGATTGAAATACTTAATCAATTGAATTCTTTAATTCCACCAAAAAGACCATTCCTTACAAGCTCACTTAGTCAATAGGTCTATATACCACAAGTCCCACAAACTCTCTAATAAATTTAAAATTGATAAATTATTTAAAAATAATTTAATGTAGCAACATAAATTGTTTTAACCTAAAAAGAAAGGTATAGGTACAACGTTGTAATACTTAAATGACACTTAATTTCCAGATGGGAAACTACTGTCATCATTGATTCTCCACCTAAAAATATTTAACTTGCATGCAACACGTGTAACGTACATGCATGGCATCTTCATATCTCTGGTAAGTGCACATCATTGTAAACTACGAATTACAAATAAGAAAGCCCTACAATTTCACACCGACACGTGTCACTACATGAGTGGTCTGAAACCCCTATAAAAACCCACACATCCCTCCATTAATTTCACCATTAGAAACACACAGTTAATCACTCACATAAAAAATAATGATGCCTATCAAATATTTGTTCTTGATTGTGCTATCAGTTCTTGCAATCCCATCTTTAGCCAATTATGATGAAAGCTTTGGCATTGATGGGCAAGATTTGCACAAGAGGTCACCTCTCCATCCACCCGCACCTGCACCAAAGCATAAATGGAACGACGAGTTAGATTTAGACGATCAAGTACTTCACCCAATCCCAATCAAGCACAAGCCAACCCACCCACCGAAACATGCTCCCGCACCTGCACCCAAACACAAGCCATCTAAAGCACCCGCACCTGCACCAAAGCACAAATGGAACGACGAATTAGATTTAGACGATCAAGTACTTCACCCAATCCCAATCAAGCACAACCAGCCCACCCATCGAAACACGCACCTGCACCCGCACCCAAACACAAGCCATCTCATGCACCCGCACCTGCACCCAAACATAAATATTGGGATGACGAGTTAAATTTAGACGACGATGAACTTCACCCAATCCCCACACACAAGCCAACTCACCCACCGAAACACGCACCTGCACCTGCACCCAAGCACAAGCCATCTCATGCAGGGCCGGCCCTGATGGTAAGCCACACAAGCAAGTGCTTTGGGCCCCCCATCCCAAGGGGGCCCCAAAAATAAATATTTTAATTATATATATTTAGATATATTTTATATTATTCTTACACTAAAATTGATTGTGGTATTTTGTTGTTTTTTGAGATAAGGCTGTTGGTAATTTCAATACAAAAAAAGCAAGCTTTCGTTATTATTTATTAAATTATATATAATAATGATTGTTGGTTATATATTTTACTTCAAAAAATGCTAAATGATTGATATTATAGTAATATTTTATTGATATGATTTATGCGTTTTAGCCCTATTATCTCTAATATAAGTATATATTTTAATCTTTTTATTGTGTTATCAAAAAAATTCACAAAGTTTATTGCTTTTTAATATTTATGTATTTTTAATAGATTAGTAAACTTTTAGTAGCTCAATAAGGAATTAATTTAAAAAAAATCGAAAAATAAGTATTAACAAAAAAAAAGGTAATACATATAAGGGAAAAAAAAATCTATTTTTGTCGAAGCTTGCTTAGGGCCCCAATTTTTGCAGGACCGGCTCTGATCTCATGCACCTGCACCTGCACCCAATCATAAATATTGGGACGGCGAGTTGGATCTAGATGACGGTGAACTTCACCCAATCAACAAGCACAAGCCAACTCATCCGCCAAAACATGCACCATCACCTGCACCAAAGCACAAGCCATCTCATGCACCTGCACCTGCACCAAAGCACCATAAGAAGTCATCGGTGGAAGAAGATTTCGACATGGGAGAAGAAGTGACCAACCATAAACACAAGCACAAGCACCATGCACCATCCAAGGCACCGGAAGTCGCCCCGACACCTTCTCGAACAATCGATTTATTTCGATTGTTCTAGATATTAGTAATTAAAAGAATAGCTTTTGATACTTTGGAATGTAATAATTCAGCTACTTATTTGTTATGGATCTAGTCCATTAAGGGTATCCTCTATGTCTTAGTAGTGATATAAAATTATGAATTTGCGTTTTAATTCCTTGCATTGTCCTATTGCGTATTTGAATGCATTATAATGGTTGACATAATAAAATCATGATAATGTTATTAATTAAAGAGTTTCTACATTGGTAGTTTCTTGCTATACTTTTCTTTTAGGAGAAAAGTATATCTTTTTTTTCTATAGAATCAAACAAAAATAAAAAGAAATAGAAATAAAACAACAATAGTTAAATGAGTATGTAAAATAATGGAAGTTGTAGAAAATTAGCATTGAAATCAAAGAAGAAGATACTTAGATTAAAGAATAGTATAATTGGTAGAACATATAATTCGAGGGGATAAGTGATAGTTTTGGTAGTATAAGGGAGGTAAGTGAATGTTTCCTAGTTGTACAGGGGAGGTAAATGAACTTAGCCCAATTTAATTATATAGCAAAAGTGAGTCTAAAAGAGTGTATCTTCTGAACTAATTTCAACGTGTAATTGCATTCAAATATTATAGACCTTTGATCGGTCGAATTATATAATTGTACCCTTTAATTTTAACCAATATCACAATCAATTAATTAATTTAGGGGTTAACTATCAAAACTAAAGCTAAATTCCATTTGAATGTATATGCACTCAATTTGCAATTTTTGTTCATATACACCAATTAAAAATATTTATTTATTATATATTGTTATATTTATAAGAATTTTGTCTTTAAATCCTAGGTAAAAAAATCCAAAAACCTATTTCGATTACTCTTGTCAGGTGGTGGGGGGCGATACGGTACATTATATATACGATTTTGTAGAATCTACACCTGGTGGGTATATATGTACACATAATAATATACACATCCATGTGTATACACTACAAGAAAGTTCGCATTTGGCTACAACGAATTTCGTTGTGAAAAGTATATAATTTCGTTGCTAATTCCATTCGCAACGAAAATAAGTCGTTGCTAGCTTCGTTGTCTTTTATTTGTTACGGAAAGTCCGGGGCAACAAATTAAAAGTTGTTGCCAATACATTTAAGTTTGCGCAACGAATTCATGTCGTTGGCAAATATTTTTCGTTGCCTATACATGTAGAATGCACAATGAATATATTTTGTTGGCAATTATATATCGTTGCCAATGTATTATATATACACAACGAATTTATTTTGGTTGCCAATAGTATAAACAACGAATTTATTTTCGTTGCCAACGAATTTATTTCATTGCAAAACATATGGTCCGAATTTTTATCGAAGCCGGACCCACATCCGCCAACCCGACCCACATCCATTGGACCACCGAGCCAAGCCGGACACGAATTGAACCCTAGTTGATTTGAAGTTAGAGCCCCTTCAAACCGCTGTGGCAACATTATATTCTGCAAATTGGCTGAAAATAAATTTATAAAAACCAAATAGACAAGGTAAAATGTTTAATATAGTTATATAAATAAATAATATGTCAAAACAATAATTTACAATAAAATTAAATTATAAATATAACATCTTGTCATTAATTCTCCCCTATTAATAAATGTATATATACTTGATTTTTAAAACCATATGAACAATTAACTTAACAAAAAATCATGAGTTACTGCTAGTTAATATAAATAAATAAGATTTTTCTTATCATATTTTATTATATATATATATATATATATATATATATATATATATATATATATATATATATATATATATATATATATATATATATATATATATATATATATATATATATATATATATATATATATATATATATATATATATATATATATATATATATATATATATATATATATATATATATATTATGTATATATATCTCTATATATATACAATAAAGTAAAATAAAGAAAAAAATAGTTGGTTTGTAAATTGGCAACGATTATATTTGTTGGCCAAATCACTTGGAACATTTACAAACGATTATAGTTTGTTGCCAAATCACTTGGAGCATTTACAACAAAATATTTTGTTGTCTTTTATCACTTACTGGCAACAAAATAAATTTGTTGTCGTTGTATATGTATTTACTACAAATTTATATAAAAAAGAAACACTCTTTCGCAACAAATGAAGTTGTTGTCTATCATTAAATTCGTTGCGAAATATATATGATACTATTCACAACAATACGAGGTGGTATCGCTATCAGGGGTTTTCCAGGCCTCTCAACTATGATTGAAATACTGAATCAATTGAATTCTTTAATTCCACCAAAAAGACCATTCCTTACAAGCTCACTTAGTCAATAGGTCTATATACCACAAGTCCCACAAACTCTCTAATAAATTTAAAATTGATAAATTATTTAAAAATAATTTAATGTAGCAACATAAATTGTTTTAACCTAAAAAGAAAGGTATTAGGTACAACGTTGCAATACTTAAATGACACCTAATTCCAGATGGGAAACTACTGTCATCATTGATTCTCCACCTAAAAATATTTAACTTGCATGCAACACGTGTAACGTACATGTATGTCATCTTCATATCTCAGGTAAGTGCACATCATTGTAAACTCTGAAAACTACAAATAAGAAAGCCCTCCAATTTCACACCGACACGTGTTCACTACATGAGTGGTCTGAAACACATGTGTAGATTTACTTGTAAATTAATTAAAGATGAGAGGGAAACACATGTGTAGATAATTGCATGTAATTAATTTGAACTTATCAAATCAAATAGAAAAATAAACTTTTAACTTTTTAACTTTTAATTACTACTCTATCGGCTTTTAATTATGCCATTTACATGTTTTCTGATTTACCGGCTATTGTCCGAGACTGAGTTTACTCGAAAGTCAGTACACACGTGTGTATCTATACATACAGATTTGTTTTACAAAAGAAGAAGAAAAATGTTTGACGTGATAAAGTTGGGCATTTACGAAAGCTGACCATCTAAATTGTGACGAGACCGAAAATTATGTACATATTCAATTTTGATACATATACGGATCTAATATTAGTATTTCTATATATTTTATGTGCTACGGAAACGACAATATGAGGAAAATGGGGCAGACATGGGGTATCGGCATGTCTCAAAAATGGGAATACAACAGCTTTGATATACGTGTAAATATTAAAAATATAGTGGTACATTTAAAACATATGTATAAGTTTTTATTTATATATAATTTTATTTTTCAAACAAACATATTCAAAATATATTTTACTATCAACTATCACTTTGTCAATTGATCATTAAATCCTGTAAATAATTAGGAAACCAACAAAAATATTTGAAAATTTGCTATTCAAACATGCTTATAACTTTTTAGAAATTGCAAAATGGCCCATAAGGTGTCCGATAGGTGTCCTTGAGTATCGGACACAAAATCTGTCTAAAACACGGAAAAATTAATAAGTTGAATTTTTCTTGCTACATAGGTTATATATATATATATCAATGGTCGGTTATACCGCCTAAGATCAGTGGAAACCCTAAAGTTAGTATTACTCGATTGTTATTTCAATTCTTGTATTTAAATTATATCTTTTAAATTTTATGTCATTTAAATTCATGTTTTAAAATTTTATTGCATTAAACTGTTTTAATACCGCTGTTTTTAATCATGAAATTTCTATCTCAATCCCCTCTTCGAGTATTCGATGGTCATAGTAAACAAAATTAGTAAAAACAAAACTCCATGTGATATATAGTAAGTGAAATACATATATTTTACTCTATTTGCTAAAAACAATTATAGTATTATTTTCATTAACAAAAATCCCATTGAATGAAATACCAAAGCTAGGCCACTACAAACTCACTAATTAGGAGATTTATTTAATAATTCAAAATAACAATGATAATTTGGCAATTAACGTTAATTTCACCAATAAATATTAAATTTGTATGAGACACGTGTCTATAAATGTATGGGGGCATCATAAAATTTGGCAAGTGCATGATTTTAAAATTTGTACATACAGTGAAATGTAGGCCAGGTTCATCGAAAAGTTCTAACAATAAAAAACCCTAGAATTTTTACAATGACACGTGTCCTCAAGTGAGTGGTCTTCCCTTCCTATAAAAACCCACACCACTCTCTACTATTTTCACCATCGGAAACACATAGTTAATCAATCCTAAAAAAAACAATCATGTCTACCATATATTTGTTCTTGATTGTGCTATCAGTTCTTGCAATCCCATCTTTAGCCAAATATGATGGGCAAGAGCTGCACAAGATCAAGCCACATCCCCCGGCACCCGCACCCAAACACAAGCCGTCTCATGCACCCGCACCTGCACCGAAGCACAAATGGGACGATGAGTTAGATTTAGACGAGGAGCTTCACTCAGCCATGAAGTACAAGCTAACTCATTTACCAAAACACGCACCTGCACCTGCACCCAAGTACAAATGGGATGACGAGTTAGATTCAGACAAGAAGATTCACTCAGCCATGAAGTACAATCCAAGTCATTTACCAAAACACGCACCTGCACCTGCACCCAAGCACAAATGGGATGACGAGTTATATTCAGATGAGGAGCTTCACTCATCCATTAAGTACAATCCAAGTCATTTACCAAAACACGCACCTGCACCTGCACCCAAGCACAAATGGGACGACGAGTTAGATTCAGATGAGGAGCTTCACTCAGCCATTAAGTACAATCCAAGTCATTTACCAAAACACGCACCTGCACCTGCACCCAAGCACAAATGGGATGACGAGTTAGATTCAGATGAGGAGCTTCACTCAGCCATTAAGTACAATCCAAGTCATTTACCAAAACACGCACCTGCACCTGCACCCAAGCACAAATGGGACGATGAGTTAGATTCAGACGAGGAGCTTCACTCAGCCATGAAGTACAAGCCAACTCATTTACAAAAACATGCACCCGCACCTGCACCAAAGCACCATACAAAATCCCAATTGGATGAAGATTTATTCGGATTGTTCTAGATTAAAAAAGTAGCTTCCATGTGATAAGTAGTCTCTAATAATAGTAATAATTCAGCTACTTTATTACTTGTAATGGATCTATTGGCATGGAGAATATATCTTAGTATGATAAAAGAATTGGCGTTTGATTGATTGTGTTTGAATACATTTTAATGGTCGGTATAATAAACTATGATATATATTATATAATATTTGTTAATGTGAAATGAAATGTGGCACACATTTTAATGGTAGTTACTTGCCTTTGCCATGAATTCGTTCAACCTATCCTTAAACAAAAATTGTGCTTGACATAATGAATCTTGTGGTAGAGCTCGTTATCGCGCTTTACAATTAATGAATCGAGTTTGAGCTCATTTTTAATTGCTCAAAACTCATAATTATGTTCGGAAGTTTTCTTTATATATTTTCATTGTATATAGATAATAATAATACGAAAAAATTAAAAAAAAAAAGTATATAAATGTACATGAGTCTTAATTAGTGGTCAACTTAAGTTCTAAAATGCTAGACTCAAGTGAGTTATTCTAATATCATAGGCCAAAAATTCAAAAGCTTTTTACGGTTTTACCCCTAGCGAAGCGTAAGGGAAAATGCACGATCATCCCCTAAAGGCTCGTTATTTTGCCCTATTTCGACTAGTGTTGCCTGATGGATGCAGGGGCGATAGCCCCCGCGATAAGATATACTATATATACAGGCCATTTATAAGATCGAATTAGGGCTGATTTTTTTTTTTTTTGACGTAGTGTATTTTATTCACCCGTAATCGTTTTGTGAAAGGGTTTCCATGATATTTTATTTTCTTAATCTAATTTGGAGAAAAATAATAATCTAATTTAAAAAAGACGATATACATATATAAATACCATATGTATATATTGTTGAATAAAAATTATTTATTACACCAAATTATTTGCGTCATTTATTTCATTCATCGAACCCGTCTATCAAACATGCACGATATACAATTAATTCAATGAGTAGAGCCGCCGCCGCTGCTGTCGCTTTCATCTCCACCATCATGACCGACGCCACTAGTGGTGGAGGAAACAACCAGAGATTTTTTTTTGCCCGGAGGATCGGCGTAAATCCGCCCAGAAGGCGGCCTTCTACCTCCACCTGGCGGCCGCTTTGGAGGACTCTTAATAATACGAGGTGGTATCGCTATCGGGGGTTTTCCAGGCCTCTCAACTATGATTTTGCTTTCATAATTCACTAAATTTGTATCATATCCAAAAGTAGTAGTTACGAATATCACAACAAACCCTAATACAAATAAAAATATATTAATTCTACTCATTTTTATATATGAGTGTGTCTTTGTGTAAAATAATAATGAAAAATTTCTAACATATGCAGCACATTTATAAGGTATCAAATTAATAAGAGATGAATAGATTTGCTTATAATTAATTTGAACTTATCAAATCAAATGGAAAAAGAGACTTATGAAAAAAATTAATTCTTTTTAATGAGATAACGAGAAACTCAAATTAATCGAACATTTGATTGTAATACTTTAATGCTCCGTCTGCTTTAATTTATTTGTGTCGGCGGATTTGTTCGATCTCAAACTTGAATATGCTACTTACACGTCGTTTGTGATCTACGTATCATCTAAATTGTGACGAGTTCGAAAATTATGTACATAGTAAGATTTCTACCTAAACATTTGGGAAATTAAATTACGTTGTCATTCAAAATATTATTTCTCATAGTGAAAATTAGAAAAAACTCCACTTGCAAAATAGTAAATAAACAATCATATATAATTTCCACCAAAAGAATAATGAATTTGAAAAGAATAAATTGCATTGTAACCTTTGGTAAGTGCATGATTTTACTCTTATATACTTAATAAAAGCAAAACTTTGTATATAAAGTGAAATGCAGGCCAGGTTCGTCGAAAAAATCTAACACTAAAAGCCCTCCAGTTTTACAATGACACGTGTCCTCAAGTAAGTGGTCTTATTTTCCTATAAAAACCACCCATCATTCTCAACTATTTTCACAATTGAAAACACATAGTTTATCAAACATCAAAATTAATCATGCCTCCCAAATATTTGTTCCTAATTGTGCTATCGGTTCTTGCAATCCCATCTTTAGCCAATTACGATGAGAGTTTTGGCATTGATGGGCAAGATTTGCACAAGGTCAAGCCACCTTCTCATGCACCCGCACCAAAGCACAAATGGGACGATGAGTTAGATTTAGACGATGACGAACTTCTCCCAGTCCCTACTCACAAGCCAATTCATCCGCCGAAACACGCACCTGCACCCGCGCCGAAGCACAAGCCGACTCATACACCCACATCCAACCACAAGCCATCTAAAGCACCTGCACCTGCACCCAAACACAAATGGGACGACGAGTTAGATTTAGACGATGACGAACTTCTCCCAGTCCCTACTCACAAACCAATTCATCCACCAAAACACGCACCTGCACCTGCACCCAAGCACAAGCCGACTCATGCACCTGCATCCAACCACAAGCCATCTAAATCACCGGCACCTGCACCCAAACACAAATGGGACGACGAGTTAGATTTAGACGATGATGACCTTCACTTAGTCCCTATTCTCAAGCCAATTCCTCAGCCAAAACACGCACCTGCACCCGCACCCAAGCATAAGCCAGTTCGTGCACCCGCATCCAACCACAAGCCATCTAAAGCACCCGCACCTGCACCCAAACACAAATGGGATGACGAGTTAGATTTAGACGATGATGAACTTCACCCAGTCTCTACTCACAAGCCAATTCATCCGCTAAAACACGCACCTGCACCCGCACCCAAGCACAAGCCAGTTCGTGCACCTGCACCTGCACCCAAACACAAATGGGACGACGAGTTAGATTTAGATGAAGAACTTCACCCAATCCCTACACACAAGCCGACTCATCCACCAAAACATGCACCCGCACCTGCACCCAAGCACAAACCATCTCATGCACCCGCACCTGCACCCAAGCACCATAAAAAGACCCCGTTTGATGAAGATTTCGATTTGGGAGAAGAAGAGATTATTGACCATGAACATAAGCCCAAGCACCATGCCCCGTCCAAGGCACCCGAAGTCGCCCCTACGCCTTCTCGAACAATCGACTTATTCCGATTGTTCTAAATTATAAAAGTAGCTTATCTTTTGTAACTATAGTTTGTAATAATTCAGCTACTTAATTATTTGTAAAGGACCTATTGGCATGAAGAATCTATCTAATGAAAGAACTTGCGTTTGCTTGAATGTATGTGTTTATTAGAGTTTAATGGCAGATATTAAATTATGATATAATTCTCTCTCTTTTTTTTTAATAATTCAGGACCTTACCAATAAACCATGTATTTTACTTGCTATAAAAGGGTTTATATAGACAAAAATGGTTTAATCCCAAATGCATTTAACCCTATATAAGATCACATAGAGCATCTCTACTTACATTTTTAAGCATATATACATTTATAATCGATGAGATTACAAAAAAAATACACATATATAAAAAGATTACATATCAAATTAAAAAATAAATTATATTCGATATGGAAACTAAAACCAATAAAAACAACCCAAGCAAACAATGGAATGTGGATTCATTGAAGATATATAAATGAGCTCATATATATATATATATATGTAAGTAGAAAATTAAGCTTCACAATTAATATCGACAAAAGTTCGAGCTCAAGCTCATGTGCCTTTCATGTGCCTTGTGAAACAACTCAATGAAATGTTGATCTCATTCTTAAATTCTTCGCAATCCATGAGCCGGCTCGAAACTTTTCTTCATAGTTTTTTTATTATAAATAATTAAAATAAAAAAAAAAGGGCAAATTACGGCCACCCCCGAGTTATGACCAAATTATGGAAAACCCCTCTTGTTTGGGTAATTACAGCCACCCCCTTCTTTTAAATATTTTTACATAAAATTTATGTAATTTGGTTATTTACCGAACCAAATCGCATATTCGGTTCGGTAAACGGTACGAAATGTTGGCGTAATGAAATTTCGGTTCGGTTTTACCAATTTAAAATCCCTTATAAACTTACCTATAAATGGTATTTTCGTAAGATAATACATAGTTGAGGGCGTGATTGTAATTACCCAAACAGGAAGAGCGTTTTTATAATTTGACCATAACTCAGGGACTGCCGTAATTTGCCCTTAAAAATATATAAATGTTCATTAGCCTTATTTGTGAGGTTGAACCCTAAAATTAGACTTGACCTCAAGCTCATAATGCTTTTTTTTCTTTTCTTTTTATAAACTAAAAAGACGATAAATTAAAGAAAACCTTCAATAAGATCAAATTGAAGTCATTTTATTTCATTAATATGATATGACATATTATTCAACAATTATATTTTATTAGGGCCGCTGCCAATATTGTAGCGGCGGCCAACTCCGACACCACTGCCGCCAGCGGTGGAGGAACCGGCCGGAGAGTGAGTGCCCGGTGGGTGATCCTTTGGAGCGGGTGGCCTTGAAGGAGAAGGACCCCGCTTTTGATTAGGGTTTGGCTTAAGAGGCGGCGGTGATGGCCCACGCCTCTTAATTATGGCTTTATTTTCCAATGGTACCGAAGATGGATATTTCTTTTCGGTGCTTAAAGTTTTTGTTTCGTCGAAAGAATTTTGATGATCGCCGAAAGAAGTAGTGATCGGAAGAATAATCAACCCAATTACAAATAAAAACATATAAATTGTACTCATTTTTTTTTCTTTCTATTTTTGTGAAATGATGAGATATTTTCAAGATAATAAGACACATATTTATATGGTGACGAAGAAACCGAATTACTTTTTTCGCATATGAATGCGAAGTGGAAATCGGGATTTTCACATACCGAATATCGAACCATAACATTAAGTTTGGATCGGTTCGACAATTAATAAAGTATGAAAAAAAAAAGTAATTTTTATATTTTCACAAGCAAGTCATAAATGTAAAACATTATATATAAAATAAATATATTTTTTTGAATTTATTTACCTATTTTAAAAATAAAATCAAAACTCGATTTTGATTAGTACGTACTTAATTTTCCGTACGTTCGATACAATTTGGTCAGATATAGTGAATCGTAAATACATTATAGATATAGTGGATCGTAAATACGCTTTATAATGGGGCACTTTGAGTTTTCCAATTTATCTGTCACTTTAAATCTGAACGATGTGTTAACTATTGTTATGTTTTTCCAATGTCAAAAGTCAATCAATTCGAAAAATAATCAAAGTCATGCATAGAGCATTAAACTGTTTTTACCATCAGATTATAAAGGCAATTAATTAACTAGAAATGACTATATTAATTATAGAAAGGACAACTTATGACCACCCCTGAGTTATGAATAAATTAAAAAAAACCCTTCTTGTTTGGGTAATTACAGTCACCCCTCCTTTTAAATATTTTTACATAAAATTTATGTAATTCGGTTATTTACCTAACTAAATTGCATATACAGTTCGGTAAACGGTATGAAATGTTGGTGTACTGAATTAAATTTCGGTTCAGTTTTACCTATTTAACATCCCTAAATTTACCCTCTGGGGTAAATTACGAATACCCTCTGAGGTAAGACTAAATAACTTACAGACCCCCATAGTATTGGTAATTACAAATATCCACTTAAAACTAACAGTCCATTATAAATTTTAACATAATGAGTGAATGGTAAATTGTCCTGTTATTAAATAAACAAAATACGGGTATATTACGGGTACTTTTGAGGTTAAAAAAAATTACATTTACCCCTTGTCGATTTTGAGGTTATTTCATCATCCTCACAAGCAAAACACACGACGTTTTTCCATCCAAACTAAGAGGTAAATCAAACGGCAGACCAAAAGTGAAAACAAATTCCTCGTTGAGGACAAAAAAAACATGGAGTAAAATATAGGGACTAAAATCAGTTTGGTGTATAATATAAGGACCATAGGTGTAATTATTCCGTAATTTGATTTGGACTTCTGTTTATAGTGCATAATTAAGTGTAACTTCATATTACTAACGGTTCGTCAAAATTTCTATCAGAATTTTTACTTATAAATTAAACCAAAAAAAAAATTAAATTACAACATATATATATAATGTTAATTCTTCTTCAACACATAGTATATAGTATGAAGGAAAAATGCATCATTATTTGCTTCTCTATCAATTTATATAATGTGAAAAAGAAAAAGAAAAAATTAAAAAAAGCCAGAAGATTATTTTATTGCCACAAGATAATTTGTTTTACAGTACTGCATTTTTCGTTTCACATTATAATTGCATCAAATGATCTTTTATTTAACTTAATCACCAACCACCGATGCACGTAAATCGACTTATATTTTCTTATTAATATGGGTCATTTTTGCTCGATAACCAGCCGGGCGCTTATTCTTCGTCGATGCTTCCTCCAACGTATGCATATTTGCTCTCTTATAACCACCTTGTACAAACATCATTTGATCATGCTTGTTTAATTTTGCAACATGATCCTTTCCTGCACCTGACGAATAACCCGCGACTCGATTTTCACGTGCTTTGAATTCCTTCATATTTTTTTCCATGGTAATTTTTCTTGACATTAATCCGGTGGGCATGAGCTTTTCAGCTTGATGCATTCCGGAATATTCTTCGGGCGCTTTCCAAAGGGATCTTTTTTCGACTGCTTCAGATAATTGGTGGTGGTTTCTGGCTTTCGCCCAAGTACTACTCCTCGAGTGGACGCGGTTGACGAGTGGCATTTGCCGCCAGTGCTCGCCAGTTTGGCCGGCGGTTGTGGCGGTGGAGATAGCCACTAGGCTAAGAAGAAACATAAGGAAATATATGGTGGACATTTGTATAATATTATATTAATTAATTACTTCTTTTGTAAATCTTTTAACTTGGTTTGTGAATTTTGTGATGGGTGAAGTTTATATATATATATATATATATAAGTTTTGGGGTTTTTATATAGTATATAAAAAGGGTAATTTTTCCATGTTGCTTCTACTCTTATCTGCACTATTTGCGTGTTACTTTGCATGCATGTTTGGTGTGAATTTGTACGGACAACTCTCGTGAATGATATTCGAATTACCACGTATAGTACGTGATTTTTCATGCATCATAAATGTTTAATATATATTCCATATTAAAGAAATATATATATATATATATATATATATATATATATATATATATATATATATATATATATATATATATTATCCACGATTGGTTAGACATTGATTTTTTTTCTTATTCGAAAATATGAAAAAAAATGTCTATATATACTATAATTATAATCCAATATAAGCCCATATTTTAGAAAATTAATCTAGGTTTCTTTTAGAGAATTATTTTAGAATAAACTATCTTGGTACTTTAGTGGATAGTTCTAGTAAACTAAAAATACATTATTGCGATTGGATTAATATCATCTTATCCATTGGTAATGGAGATCCTAGTATAAATATATGTATTAACGCTCGTTTTTATTAAGCCAAATTTGTGAGAAAATGAGCAATGTAACTTTCAATCTTTTCGACCTTGGTCCGTAGGAGCAAGTTAGAAAGATTGAGAAATAGAACCATCTGATCTAATTTGTTCTCAATAGCCATTTTGGAAAGAGCCGTTAAATCAAGTTCTAGTTTAGGTGAAGGATGTATGACCGCCTTACCAATCGCCCTCGCGGAGGAATATGTGCATCTAAAAGATCCTTGATACTGTGTCCAATCCCGAAATTAGTTCTATACATATGACCGGCAATAAGAAAAATAAATGCAATAGCTAAATGGTGATGTGTCTTAGAATGTCCTTCCTCACATCGGATTCTGAACTAGAAAACTGAAGCTTGCGAGTTTCCTTTCCCCAGGGCTTCTCTACCTAATACTTTCTTTCCCGAAAAATCAAAATTTCCTTCTTTCTTGGTGCAGGTTCGTATGGACTAAGCGTTCCGGTAGTGGGCTTGACCAGAGTAGATACGATTCAAGGGAAGAAGGAAAAAAATTAAGAAGGTTCTGTTGATTCATTTCGAGATCTAATTGAGACGATATTCATTTCATATTGGATATTAGAATGAAATATGAGACAAGACACGCGATCTGTATATTTGTTTATTTTCATATACCTTATATTAGAATTATTCTAGGGTATAGGATATATTGAAAGGGTTTATTATTCAATTAAACTTTTGATTCTTTCACAATGGATTTTTATCATTTCCGAATCTCATTCTATCATTTGTATAAAACAGTAGGTTTAATTTGTAATAGTAGGCTAAAATGGCAAAGTAGTCCGGAAAAGATGTGGCCAATTATATGCAACGGCTTATAGACAGTCTTGTACAATAAAACTATATGTATACAATTATTTTCTATAATAGTCAATAATTAAATTAATTAAATGACAAAATGAAATACTACAATTGATACAAGTTTATTTTTCAATAAGACGACGTACTGGAAAATTCATTTGTCTTAGATGCGCCTATTTTTATATATTTTATCATGAATTAGTTCACGAGGCCTGTAGGCTGATTTATATGTATATATATGAAGATGGAGACAATATAATTAAGCAGCAATATTCTCATAATATAGTACTACTTCATAAAATTGAATACATGCAAGTACGTAGCTACTAGCTAGTAATTATGCAGAAGATGTAGAGATAGATTTATTTATTCAAATATAAAATTTAACGGCTAGATTTCATAACAAGCTGAGTTTTTATTTAGTAAATTAGGGTTTCTAAGCTGCAGGCCTTGGAGTTAGTGGTAGCACGTCACCGGAGCTTCGTGGTGGTCTCCGCCAGCTAATGCCGTCCGGTGTGGTTGATGGTGACATGGGCTGGGGGGTCTTCACCCCCAAGCCCCGACGGAGTGGTAGTACTGTAGCCATTTTCCTGTGAAGAGAAGCTGACGTGGCGGCGGCGGCGGCGGCGGCGGTGGTGGTGGTGAGCAGGAGGAGGACGACGACCCCGAGGAGCAGAACCGGACACTGTACCTTTGTTGCTGACGTCATTTTGAATTTGATTTCTTTGTTACTGTTCAAAATTCTTGCTCCGGTGTGCCCTTTTTATAGTGGTATTCGACCAATGAAACAGTGACACGTGGTATTAAAAATTTAATTAATATATTATTAAATTTATTTAGGACCTTGTTCATTTGTATATATGCAGCCATATTTGATACTCCCTCCTTCCCATTTTATTTGTCTTTCTAGAGATATTTTTTTATTTCAAAATAATTGTCACTTTACAATTTCAATGGCACATTTATTGTGTTTTCTCAAATTTACCCTTACTACTATTAAAAGAATTAATGATGGAGCAATAAATAAGAGTGGTTTTTTAGTCATTTTATTATGATTTTTGTAGAATCCATGCACATTTATTGATTTTCTTAATATGTGTGCATGAGCTCAAAACGACAAATAAAATGGGAAGGAGGGAGTATTTCACAGTTGTGCAATTTTTTTCTTGCAGTAATTAATTAATTGAGGCTATATGTATATATAGTTAAATTAATTGACAGTATCCGTACTGGGAATCATGTGGTGGATTTTCTAGAATCTAGTAAACTATTAAATGAATTTGGTTAGACTTAACCATCAATCGAAATAAAATAAAATTAGTCAATTATAAAATAATAAGTAAAAAATATATAATAAATTTAAATAATTACGTTATTAAATTCAAATATAGTAAATAAAAGAGCTAATTGCAAACACCTCTTCTGCGTAATCTCTAATTGGCAAATACCCCATGTCAAAAAAAAAAATTCACCAACGCCCGGCTGTGTAACCCCTTAAGGCAAATCGTGTCTCTCACTCGCGGGCTGTGCAAATTTTTATGTTATGTCTAGGGTGAAATGCCATAGATACCCCTGTATAAATAGAAAAAAATGAGTGATTAAATTATAAATAACTATAATATATAGGTACCCCTGTCATAGATACCCCTATATTTTTAATTTATTAAATTAAAAATAACTACGCATAAAAAAAATAAAAATAATAGTGTAATAAAATTTAATTAAATTAATTACAGAGTTGAGAATTTTTTTAAAAAAATAAATATGTACAGTATATATAAATCATATATATTTTACTAATTGCTAAAAAATCTCGTAGGGCATTTTTATCATTTTCACTTTTAGTCAATGCATCAAAACACACAGAGGGTGTTGTGAGTTTTGGATTTGATTACACAAGGGGGCGTTGATAAGTTTTCCTTTTTTTGACAAGGGATATTTACCAATTAGAAATTACACAGGGGAGGTATTCAATTAGCTCGTAAATAAAATATATGATATGAAAAAAATGGACCGTGAATTAAATAAGCGGGACTTTGGGTCCTTATATTCAATTTATTTATTTTTATTTTTATTCTTTCTATGTAGCCATTTGCATTTGTGGAAACCTGCAAATTGATATTAAATATAGTAATTGAGTCTGTATACATTGAATATTTTAATGAATATGATATTAACATAAATTGTTTTCATTAACAAGTTAAGAAAAATTTCTTATATAACTACAATTTAATTTTATATTGTATATTAAAAAAATAAATGTAAATGGTTTGTTCATGGTTTTATGCTGCAAAATTGAAAATTTCTAGTTTCATGTCTTCTAATCTATTACCAGTACTCATGGAAGAGAAAAAAGTAATTATAAGCTAAATAAAAATGCGGAAAATAAATCATTCAGTAAATAAAGGATGATATAAAACATATGAATATGAAATATAATTTTATTAATTCATAATTAATTAAGAGGACATAGAATTATTAAGTACTGATGAATATTCAGTACTTAATATATTATGTGGATCAGTTGGCCGGCGAAATCGCCTTATCTCATATGGGCTCGTCGGCGACGACATGCTTTGGCTGCATCAC
>NW_012194994.1:3379529-3402167 GCF_000504015.1 Erythranthe guttata | reverse complement strand
ACGGGAACATGGGGGGGATTTTCGTGATTTAGGCTTACCTCAGGGGGGTTTTGGTAATTTGCGCAAACTAAAAAGAGTATAAAGAAGACTAAAGAGTTAAATTAAAGCCCACCCAGAAAATATTAAAATAAAATAAAATAAAAATAAAATAAAATAAAATAATCCTACCCTCGAAGAAGTCTTCCATTCAAAATATATACTCAAACAAAGACGCACAAACCCCCCCTCCTTTATTCTCTCCGCCTTTGTTGAGTTCCCCCATGAAATAACTGCAACTTTTTTTTTTTCTTGTATGAAAAAAGAATCAGTGAAGAAGAAGAAGAAGGAAGGATTAAGCGATGGATTCCGCCGCTCTGGATGATGTAATCAGCCGTTTGCTTGAAGTTAGAGGGAGACCTGGTAAGCAGGTACAGCTGTCGGAATCGGAAATCAGGCAGCTTTGTATGCAGTCCAGAGAGATTTTTTTGCGGCAGCCTAATCTTCTCGAGCTCGACGCGCCGATTAAGATCTGCGGTAATTTTGTTTTTTCTGATTTTATTTTTGCTCAATTTTATTAGTTAGGTTTTGGCTTATCTCAATTATTTCGGTTTTTTTTTTTTAATTGAATTTTGTGATCAGATTTTTGTTTTGGGGGTTTTGTGTTTTGTTATGTTGATTTTTTTGCGGTGTTTGTTTGTTTAATAATTTGGTTCCGTTTCTCCATTTTCATCGTTGGGTTGACTTGAAATTGACTGCTCTGTTTTTAGGATGTATGTTTAACTGGAGATAAGCTAAATCTGTGTGTGTGTGTGTGTGTGTGTGTGTGTGTGTGTGTGTGTGTGTGTGTGTGTGTGAAATTGTTTGTTTATATATGATGAGATTGTTCTTACTTTTATGTAATCGGATGAAGTAGATGTGATAATACATACGTCTTATGGATAGTTTGGGTTGGAAAGTTTGAAGTAATTGGTTTTTTATGTCACATGGGACGACGTAATCATTCACAGAGTTTTAGTTTGTGTTCTTTCTTGCCGAATTTTATTGCCAAATTCCCCTCATGTTTGGCCCGAAACCCAAAAACCCGAAACTGATACCAAACCAAACTCGAAAAGCCGAAACTGAAACGGAAACCAAACCCGAACCCCGTAATACTTGTTTTTTTTTTCCTCGTAATATTATTCTAATTTTGTAAGACAATTTGGTCTACATCAAATCTAATTGGTTAATGTACCATTAGCAATATTTCACAACCGTCACCTCTGAATTGAATTATGACATGTTAAAATGTACCAGTCAATATTAGCTGCCTTCTTCGTGTCGTAATTTATAACTTAAAATGGATGAATTCGTACCATTATTTCACGTAAATTTTACCCTCCTTCAGCTTGTTACTCTTCCACGAAGTATTAGCAGTATGCTGATTTACAGAATGCCTTAGTTGAAAGAGAGTCTTACGAAATAGTGTTCGTTCTGTAAATTTGAGGAAATAGACAAATCATATTTGGGTCCAAATTTGTCTCAACAAGGCTTCGATGAGAGATGATGAGGTGTATGTTTCGTGTTCTGTACATTTTCGCCCTTAACATCGGTGATTGAGAGCAGTAGTGCTGAATCGTTACTTGATAGATTCGTACGTAAAATTCACTTCCGGAAAAAAAAAGAGTATTAATTTGGAGTATTAATATAATAGTGCTATATTATGATTTTTTTAGTTTCCATAGAATTTTCAACCGTCTTAGAATATACCTCCTATAAATCGTTACACGCTGCTAAAAGATTAACTACTCTTAGCACATTTTGATTGTTTATATTAAATTCATAGGGCAAATTACGGCCACCCCTTGAGGTATGACCAAATTACGAAAAACCCCCTCTTGTTTGGGTTGGGTAATTACAGCCACCCTCTCCTTTCAAATATTTTTACATAAAATTTATGTAATTCGGTTACTTATCGAACCAAATCGTATATTCAGTTCGGTAAACGGTATGAACGGTAAACGGTATGAAGTGTTGGCGTATCGAAATTTCGGTTCGATTTTACCGATTTAACATCCCTAAATTTACCTCTGGAGGGGTTTTTTCGTAAGATAATATATAGTTGAGGGGGTGACTGTAATTACCCAAACAGGAGGGGGTTTTCATAATTTGACCATAACTCGGGGTGGCCGTAATTTGCCCTAAATTCATAATACAAATATAATAACTAACACGAAATTAGTGTAATAGCTCCATCTATAGATTTATGTGAATGTCGGAAATTAGTGATTAGTGAATGGATAAAGAAAGTGTGCAGACATTCCACTTAATCTATAGTCTAAAACCTATCTGATTTGCATTCTTCTCAGTGGAGTCAAAGGTGTATTGCATGATTAGACACCATAAATAATACATATGATTATTATCAAAGATTACTATCTATTTCTCATTTCATTAAATTGTATATTTCATTCATTCATTCAGTCAGTTTTTTTTCTTCTGACAAATTTAGTCGAATCAATAGTTTCATATTGGAAAAGAAAGAAGCCAAGTGGTCTAACCGCCTGTCGGAACCCAACCAAAAGATGCAAACTGGACCTAATTTTTTACGTTTTAATATATGCATTTTCGTTCATGTTTTGTTATTGAGGATTTATCTTTTGAGTCTTTTCTTCAGACCTAATAAAAACCATGTAGTTATCCCATCCCAGCTGTTCGTTTGATAACAATCCGTTAAGGCCTCGTTTGGGAATATTGATAGGATTGGTAAGATTGATTGAATTGAATAGGCTTACATTGTCCATGATAACATATGATTATTTTCTGTTTCTGGTTTATGATTATATAATCCTCCGATTGGGTAACAATAACATGATTTGATGTCAGACTAAATATCATTCATGTGCTCGATTATGCCCGGCCCGTTTTTTAGTCACGGGCTTTCAACTTGAATCCCAAATATTTGATACATCTTGATTACAATTTAATTAGAATATCATAACTTAATTACAACTTTTCTTTGGTATAGGTGATATCCACGGTCAATATTCCGATCTCCTAAGACTTTTCGAGTACGGTGGACTACCCCCAAAATCGAACTACTTATTCCTGGGCGACTACGTGGATCGAGGAAAGCAAAGCCTAGAAACAATCTGCCTCCTACTTGCCTACAAAATCAAATACCCCGAAAACTTTTTCCTACTAAGGGGCAACCACGAATGCGCATCGGTCAACCGTATATACGGATTTTACGACGAGTGCAAAAGAAGATTCAATGTTAGAATATGGAAAGTGTTCACCGATTCTTTCAACTGCCTGCCTGTCGCTGCCCTAATTGACGAGAAGATACTGTGCATGCATGGAGGGCTATCGCCCGATCTTCAAGATTTGGATCAAATAAGGAATCTTCAGCGTCCGACCGATGTTCCGGAAACTGGTTTGCTTTGTGATTTATTGTGGTCGGATCCAAGTAAAGATGTTAAAGGATGGGGGATGAATGATAGAGGGGTATCTTGGACTTTTGGTTCGGATAAGGTGACTGAGTTTCTTCAGAAGCATGATCTTGATCTCATTTGCCGGGCCCACCAGGTTTGAAATCTTACCTCCCTTTTTTTTTTCTTTTTTTTTTCTTCGTTCTGGAATGTCGATTTAGAATTCCAATTAGGGGTGAACACGGGCGTATTTGCGCGGATTTGTATAAAAGTTAACCCGAGCCAATATTAGGCAGGCTGGTGGGCGTGTTGAAAAAATGCACAGGACTAACAAATATTCAAATCTATATTATGGTGCTAATACCGAATAGTTGATGCATTAATTGCACCTTTTCTCAGTTTCCCCCTTTTAATTAGTTATTGTAATTAGTTGAGAGAACCAGTGGAGACAATTAATGAGAAAGGGTATTTTAGTCACTTGTGTTTTTATGTAATCCAGTTTGAACTAGGGATGTGATAAATGTCGTTCGAGCTTTAATAATATCGTTACGATTTCAAACATGATTTTGATCATTTTTAATTTCAAATTTTGCAAAACCCGAAAAATAGAATTTGTAGTATTCTGAGTTATTTTTCTAATCCAACTTGAATCACCAAAATTGGATGTCGGACGAGAAAGATATACATGAATCAATAGATATTGCCCATAACTTTCATGTATTGAGATATCTAAAATTCAAAATGTGACTCATTCATGCATAACTTTGTCACACGGCATCCAATCCAATCTAGCGAATTTAAGTTGGATTAGAAAGCTAACCAAAAGGACTACAGTTTTCGTGCTTCGAATTTTGCCAAAATCAAAATAGAAATATATCAAAATCAGATTCGAAGTCAAAACGACATTAGTAAAATTGAAACGACATTTAACATTTCAGTTTGAACTATTGTCTTATTTTGCTAATTTAACGGGATATATTTAATTAATTATTATTTTTTTTATCGATTTTTACGATGAGAATTTGATGTGTAGGTTGTTGAAGATGGATATGATTTTTTGCGGATAGACAACTTGGGACGATCTTCTCGGCCCCAAACTACTGTGGAGAGTTCGATAATGCTGGGGCTATGATGAGTGTGGACGAGACTTTGATGTGCTCTTTCCAAATATTGAAGCCCGCGGAAAAGAAACCCAAGTTTGGATTTGGGAGTACAACCACAACTAAGTCGGGAAGTCCCCTAGCAAAAAAGGTACAACACTTCAATGCGAGCAAAACTTATAAACATCCTTTTATTTACTCGATACAGCATGCTATTATTCTTCTTGCTGAATATATATGCACACACACACACACACACACATACATAAAAAAATACGTTTTTTTCTTCCAAACACCTAGGTTGGAGGGGGGTTAGGCGGACCCCTGACCTGTATATAAACTAACTGCAAAAATACTTTAGAGATGTCTTTATGCTTCTTTATTCTTTATCCTCTATGAATCAATCTTTGTTTTTTTTTTGTTATTATTATTTTCTTTAATACGTAAGAAATATTAGTATGCTATGATTGATGTTAGGGTAAAATTGGAAAATTAAAATTAATTTTGCTTCGAAACTTTGAAGTGACACTTAACTATCTTAAAAAAAATGAAGTATGAAAAATCATTTACCGCTTTGATTAAATTTCTTTTTTACGTTTATCTTTTCAGTCATTTCTTGGTGGAAGAATAGGATGATATCATGTATCGGAACAAGATCGAAGATATTTGACGCTCGGGATTAAAGCCAGGGCTCTTAAGTTCAGAGGGGATCATCTTGCTGTTTGGTGTAGTTAGTAAATCGAAATATATATATTAGGTTTCATTTTTAGGAGAAAAACAAGCTGGGGAAGCTGTAATAATTTATGCCTACTGGTAATTCTAGCCAATCTGATGGGATAACTGAATACATTGTCCACAGAAGATTTCGCCATCTCGATTATTGAAGGTAAAAACGGATCAAGGGTAAAATCGTTGTATTTTTCGTACTGTTTGTGATTTGGTGTTGTAAAGTTCTCTCTTCATGTGAGTTTAATCATATCTTATTTTCTTTTTTTTTCTTCTTCTTCTTCTTTCCTAAGTGGTGTGGTTTAATTGCAATATTGAAAATTATGGTATTCTGTAAATTCACTAATAAATTGTATCGAAGAAAAGCTTTGCGTTCGAAGGGGGTTGAAACACGAGTCTCTGTAAACCAGAGCACGGAACTGATGTGTGATTATCTATTATGAGACATGAAGTGAGATTGCATCGAATGACGAGTCTCTGTAAACCAAAGCGCAAATTTGTGTTACACCCGATGAAAAGTACATTGGGTAGATCTTTAGCTTTCGCCTACATACATGTTTGCTTCTTTTACGTTAGGGTAAGTTTTGGCCACCCTTATGAGGTAAGATCAAATTAGGAAAAAATTCCTCATGTTTGGGTAATTATAACCAATCCCCTCAACTATGAATCTTCTTACACATCTACCCTTGTGGTGTTAAATTTAGCGAAATCTTCTAGAGGATGTGGACTATTCTCCAGTTTCTATCCGTTTTAACACATTCAAGCTCCACATTTTAAAATAAGATGATCATAAGATGTGTCTCTTGACTTGTAAATATCAGATTGTGGTGCATCATAAATTCCATATTTGCCGTTCGAGTATGCTGGTAAACGATGCCTATGGGATATGCTGGTAATAAGCTCGCCAGGTCGATCGAGTACGCAATTGATGATTGATGGGGTAGATAGCAAGCTGGAAGAAGAAAGATAGATAGAGCCTTCAAAACTGTAATTGAGATCTAATATTTTTTCAGAAATTAGTATATGTTTGCTCCATGTCGTTACACAACTTGGATACACAAAAAAATTAAAACATACAAACAGAGAGTGAAGAAGAAGAGAGAGAAAGAAGAAGAGACTTTGAAGGAAATTTAAAATGAACACTCTATCACATAAGCAAAATAAGTGAAAAATAAATCAAGAATCATTACAAAAGAATACGAACTTATAAAACTTTAAGCCAAATCAAATGACACAACCAACACCACAAAAAATTCCAGAGCAAATATACGTCAAACAAGATTACTGACAAAAGAAAACAACATTAAATAGATTATTGACAAAAGAAGACAACATCAAATAGAAGAGTAAAAATCCTGAATAAAGCTCCTTGAACTTCTATCGTCATCGTCACCAAACGTTTCTTGGGATGCCTCTTCGAGTGATTTCCCATTGGGCTCAGGAACAACAAAAGTGCAAATCATTCCAAGTGCATTGATGCATCCAAGAATAATCAGAGCATTCTTAATACCAATACCAGGTGGATAACCAGCATCAGTCTTTGCTTTGTCTTGGTTTTGTGCGGCGTAAAGAAACCCGTAAGCACCAATAATGGCGCCCGCTTTTCCTGCTGCAGCTGATATTCCGTGGCACGTGGACCTTAATCGGGCTGGGAATATTTCAGCCGGCACGACGAATGTGGTGGCGTTGGGACCAAAATTGGCGAAGAAGAATGTGAGGGCGTACATAATCACGAAGCCAAGGTGATTTGTCTTCCAGTGGTCGTAAGGAATGGCAATGGCGAACATGAACACCGTCATGAAGAAAAATCCCATTAGTTGGATCGCGAATCTCCCCATGATATCGATGAATGCCACTGTGAACCAATATCCCGGCACCGTGCTGCAAAGTGCGATCAGTGTTTGGGCCTTTGAGATTCTGAACACCTCGTTGATGGCGTTCATGGTTTTAGCCCGAGGGATCCATCCGATGGCGGATAAGACGTCTTTCTGGAATAGATTTTGGCTGTAAAGGGCGATATCCAAAAGAAACCATGTAGAGGTGGTTCCGAATAAATGAAGGCCGTGGCGGCGAACAAATTCCCGTGAGAATAGGCCGAAGTTGCTACTTTTGTTGCGTGATATCTTCTCCACCTCCTCTTCTTCAACTTCCATTTCCACATTGAGAACTTTGCCCACGTCTGCGGCTGCCTGTTTAGCGTTCTTCGCGATGAGGGCGGTGTAACGGGCGGTTTCCGGCATCTTCATGTTCCAGTAGAAAGTCAAGGCGGCGGGTAAAGCGCCAAACATCAAGACAATGCGCCACACATAGTGGGCTTCGGGTGGTGTGGAGAGGGCCGGATTCTCCTCGTACGTCGGGGTAGGGAACTTACGGTCAAACGCCGTCGATACGATAAGAGAAATAATGCCACTGAACAAGATCCCCATACCTTGCATGGCGAAAACCGCCGCAATAAACGCACCACGAGTCTTCTTGTTGGCGTATTCGGCCATGATGGTGGCGGAAAGAGGGTAGCTACCGCCAATGCCGAAACCCAGCCAGAATCGAAAGAAGCAAAGACTCGCCATTACACCTTTTGGAGTTTTGCGGAAGGGTAAACCTGAGGCAAGTGCGCATATAATCATAATAATGAGTGTTATCCCGTACACCTTTTTGCGACCCATTTTGTCGCCGAGCCACCCAAAGAAGAGCTGTCCGATGAGGGTACCGACGAGTGCAGCACCGGTGACTGAGGAGGAAACGCTCGGGGGAAGAACACCGGGCTTCGGTGAGCCGGGCTTGGTGTAGTAAAGGCGGCCCAATAGCTTAGCAACCAATGAGATGCTAAACAAATCGTATGCGGCGGTGAAGAAGCCCATCCCGGCGATGACAATAGTGGTAAAATGGTAGGCTTGGGTTTTAGCGACATCAAGTGCGTTGAGCACTTGCAATTGATCCCGGGCCATCGCTTAGTTGATGAATTTAATTTCTCTGCATTTAAATAAATAGTTTTAATCATAATTCATATATATATATATATATATATATATATATATATATATATATATATATATATATATATAGAAGAAACAAAATATAACAATTATTGTGGCTACATATTATATATTTAAACGAAATTGTAATGAATATTTGAGTTGAGATCAAAGTCGTACCTGCCCAAGTTGGTTGCTGATAATGGGATAAGAGGATGTTGGGATTATGGCAACTATATATAACGGTCACCTGACCAAGTCGTTGCTTATATGAAAACACCAAAGTAAGAATAGTATTCGGGATAATTACAGTTTTGGTCCCCCAAGTTTGCACATTTTTCACTTTTGATTTTCTATTTACCGCCGTCAACAAAATACACACTAATGTTGTCGCATTTGAACACATTTAGTCCCTCCGCCTGTTTGACCGTTAAGTAGTAACGGTCAACGGTTAAATTTAGGGTTTTTCTTTGAGAAAATTGCAATAAGACCCCTGTATTATTTTAAAATATTATAAAAATCTCTAAAATTTTATCCAACCATAATTTAACCCCAATTTCATCAATTTGCCAATTTTAACCAGTGACCTCGATTTTTCAAAAACGTTAACTTTCTTTTTAACTCAGTTGACTCTTTTTTTTTTTTTTTTTAATTTATCTTTTTTTTTGCCGCTGTTGACCGAAATTGAATGTTGGGTTAACAACGTTGACATTTTTTCTTGATTTTTATTTTATTTTTATTAAATTTTTTAGTAATGAAAAAATATAATTTAAAAAAAAATCAAAGCTGATAATCGGCCATAAAATAATATCATAAAAAAGTAAAAATAAAGAAAAAAGCAAAAAGTCAACGAGTCTCAATAACGGAAAAAATTTAATACAAAAAAAAAGATAAAAATTAACTGCCGGTGTTAGCCCCAAAAACTGTTGTACTAAAGTTTTTATCTCATTCCAAATTATCCCGCACATACTTAATTCATCTTCTTCATATTTTCTTGGGAAGAGATTAGGGATGCACTGGCGGTTCCACAAAGAAAATATTGAAGGGAAGAAATTATGAATTTTAGAAATTTTTTAAATTGTATTTAGGCCCTAGAATTTTAGATAAAAACTTTGTTAGAAGTTTTTAATTTGAATATTACGATACTAGATATTAATATAGTATTATCATTGTGTTATACAGTAATTGTGTTGGTTAGAAAAAAAAAGTCACAGGAAAAAGTTCGAAAAAAATCAAGAAAAATAATTAAGTCAACATTGTTAACCGAGAATACAATGTCGGTGAACGGCGTCAAAAACAATATTTAAAAAAAGTCAATGCCGAATAAAAAAGTAAAAAAAATAAAAAAGTCAACCGTGGCCAAAGTCAGCGGTAATGGTGGTAAAAATCGGGGTTGTTTGTCAAAATTAATTATTATGAAATTAGGGTTAAATTAAGGTTGAATAAAATTTTAAGGGTTTTTAGAATATTTTAGAAGAATGCAGGGGTCCGAGTGCAATTTTCTCCATGAAAAATCCCAAATTCAGCCTTAATCAATAGTTGACCGTTACTTCTTGACGGTCAAACAGACGGAGGGACTAAATGTGTTAAAATGTGACAACATTAGTGTGTATTTTGTTGATGGCGGTAAATGGGGGACCAAAAGTAAAAAACGTGCAAACTTGGGGGACCAAAACTGTAATTATCCCAGTCTTCAACATATTGGAATATTATTCCTTCAAATGTCTTTTTTTATTTTTTTTCTCCATCAAACTGATCTGAATTATTCAGAGATTATTATATATATATATATATATATATATATATATATCATGCAAATTGACATTTTTATGAAATGCAATTGCAAAGGATATATGTTTGTTTTCTTTATGAACCAATCAAATATTAGTTGAGATCAAACTCGTACCTGACCAAGTTTGTTGCTGATGATGGGATAAGAGGATGCTGGGATTACGGCAACTATATATATAACGGTCACCTGCCCAATTAAGAATAATATTCGGCATAATGGAATATACCTTCAAATGTCAACTTTTTTTTTTTCCAGCTAACTTATCTGAATTATTCAGAGATTATTAGCTAATATGCAAATTGACATTTTTAAGAACTGCAAAGAATGTTTGTTTTCTTTCAACCAATTAAATATTAGTTGGAGATTGTTAAGTGTATATTTATACACTTAATTGTACCTTTTAATTGGAGCTTTTGGTGTGTTTTGATGATAATTGGTGCTTAAAATGGCTATTATTTGTATTTTAGGTGCAAATTGGAGAATTGACATCTTTTGGGGTGAAAACTGCAATTTCGGAGAAAAAGTGGGCCAAAAGTGAAAAAAGCAGAATTCTGGAGAATTAAAAGACCGCACGGCCGTGCGGATTTTAGTTCTCAATCTCACACGGCCGTCCGGGTGGACGTGAATGCGCAGTGAAGGAATTTTAATTACACAAGGAAACCCGCCCTATTATATTTTTGCACCCTATTTAAAGGCCAAGAGCACACAATTAGATCGATCTTTTACCTTTTATCGTTATTATTAGTTTTTAGTCTTTCATCTTTTCTACACGCAATCAAGGAGCAAGAGAACGAAGACGAAGACTTGACGACTCTTCATCCTAGTTTTCCTTTTTCCTTTTCTTTTCTGATTTTTATGAACTTTCGTATTTTTAATATGTTTTTCGTTACGAACATGAGTAGCTAAGTTTTTATTCTAGGATTTTATTGGAACCCTATGTGGTAATTCGAACCTATTTTTCTACTTTTATGCAAGTTTAATTCTTCGATTATTTCTTCTATCTTGATCTTATTTAGTGCATGAGCGTAGCTAACTTATGTTGCTATTTGTTATTGTTAGAATTGATTGACAGATCGTTTTAATAATTAGAACAGGGATAGAAGAGCCTTCGAGTAGTTTTTCACCGAATGCGTGTGTTGATTGCATGTATTATCGTAGACATACAGATAATACCTTAGGTAGCCGTTTACGAGACTTGTTATTTAATGCTTTATTTATACTAGGTTTGCATAGACATATAGTGAATCTTTTATGAATAATAGGTTTATAGCGCAGCGGCAGCTGGTTATGAATAATTTCGTGTCTTGGGTTAATAATCGGGAATCGTAACTTGCATGATAGGAGATTAATCGGGTGAAGAATTATCGCATAGGGGGAAGATAAAATCCTAGATGTGTTTATTATTGATATTTTCTCGTGATTACTTGCTTTCTCAATTAGTTTAATTTATTTAGTTAATTAATTTGACAACCCTGCGTAGGCTGGATAAAAATCACAATTGTTAGGATTTGGTACTTAGGATTAAATAATTTGCGTATTCCCTGTGGGATCGACATCCGACTCTCACGAGTCTACTTTACTACTTGTTTGCGATACGTGCACTTGCGTGTGGGTATTTAGCACCCAACAAGTTTTTGGCGCCGTTGTCGGGGAACACGGCTAAATTATTTATTTATCCTAATATTAAATTTAAGCAATTTTTCTTACTTCAGCCAATTTTTTTTTATTTTATTTAATTATTTTTTTTATTTGTTTTTAGGTACTTTTTATGCGAAGAGGACATGACACGAGCTTGCTACCACTTGATCCCGAAATTGAGCGAACGTTTAGGCAAGCCAGGAGAAATCAACGGTTAGCCCAAAACACTCCGGCAACGATGGAAGACGAGAATAATCGTGGGGGAGGTGTCCAAGGGCGCCTACCGAATGCGGCAGGAGATGTCGTTATCGAGCAAGAGCAACGCCAGCTAATCAATCCACCGCCTCGCCAACGAGCCTTGCACGAGTACACCGTTCCGACACTCAATGGGTTCCAATCAAGCATCCAGCAGCCACCCATTGAAGCCAACAATTTCGAGATTCGAGCGGGACTCCTCACGATGCTCCAAAACAATGGTCTTTTCAGCGGATTGGCTCATGAAGATCCACATCTTCACTTGGTCAACTTTCTCGAAACGTGCGACTCGCATAAGATGAACGGAGTAACACCCGAAGCACTGCAACTCCGCCTGTTCAAGCATTCCTTACAAGGCGCAGCCCGAGAATGGTTACAAACTCGTGCACCGTACTCCATCTCGTCTTGGGCCCAGCTAGCACAACTTTTCATGAACACATACAACTCCCCAACAAAAACTGAGAGAATCCGGAGAGAAATTCAAAATTTCATACAAGAAGCCGGTGAAGCACTATTCGAGACGTGGGAGCGGTCAAACAACTAGTGAGGAGGTGCCCGAATCACGGACTTCAAGAGTGGCGCCAACTGCAAATATTTTACGATGGGCTACAAGACAACTCGAGAACCGTGCTCGACTCCGCAGCTGGAGGAATGTTCATGAGTTTGACCTACGACGAAGCATACGAGCTCTTGGAACGAATCGCTAGAAATAAATACATGCGGGCATCGGACCGGTCGAATAGCGGAGCAGTCAAGACGGGAGGAATTTTGGAGTTAGACGGGGTCACTGCAATCACGGCCCAGTTAGAGAAGCTATCGAAGCAAGTGGCGGCTTTGCAAACTCAGCAAGTCCACGCAGTCCAAGTTCCCGATCAAAGCGTTGACGAAACGGAGTCGCTAAATTATGTGCATGACGCCAACCGACAACAGAGGAACCCGTATTCCAACACGTATAATCCGGGATGGAAGGATCACCCTAATTTTGGGTGGGGAGGCAATCAGCAGGGACAAAGGCAGGCACCCCCTCAAGGGCAACCGCCTAATTATTCACGACCAGCTCCCGGATTTCAAAATCCGCCTCAAGCTCAACCTCAAGGAGGAGATCTCGCAAATATATTGGCGCAATTTATGACAACCACCCAAGCCTCCATCCGAAATTTGGAAACACAGATGGGCCAATTTGCGACCCAATTGAACGCGAGGCCAGCCGGTACACTACCGTCAAATACGGAAGACCCTCGAAAGGGCACCAACGAACAATGCAAAGCCGTCAGTTTGAGGAATGGAAGACAACTAGAAGAAGTGGCGAAGAAGGCAACAAGCAAGGATGGGGAGGCGCAACAAGAAAAAGAAGCGGAGACGCTGACAGATCCACCAGGTGAGAAAAGGGTCGTTGCGCCCAAGCCGACCCCTCAGGTACCTTATCCTCAACGCCAGATAAAGGCGAAAAAGGAGTCGTATTACAAAAGTTTTCTTGAGCAATTGAATGAATTACATATTAATATTCCTTTTACTCGAGCACTTGAACTAATGCCTCATTGGGTGAAATTTTTGAAAGACATGGTATCAAAGAAACGAAAATTCGGTGAACATGAGATGATAGCTCTAACCGAACAATGCAGTGCCATTCTTACTCGCCCCATTCCACCAAAGCTTGGAGACCCGGGTAAGTTTACGATTCCAGTCGCTATCGGAGGTAAGTTCTTTGCAAAATCTCTCATAGATTTAGGTGCGAGCATTAATCTCATGCCTTTCTCGGTTTTTCAAAGTTTGGGGTTAGGAGATATAAAATTGGTATCTGTGACTTTACAGTTAGCCGATAGATCACTCATATACCCAAAAGGAATAGTAGAGGATGTGTTGGTTAAAGTAGATAAATTCATCTTTCCTGCAGATTTTGTAGTTCTTGATATGGAAGAAGATAAAAAAATTCCCTTGATTTTGGGAAGACCTTTTTTGAGAACGGGTAGAACTATAATTGATGTGTATAACGGAATTTTATCTATGTCTTTGGGGGATGAAACGATTAAATTTGATGTTTTCCGTACAATGAAACACCCTCAAGAGGTTGATGAATGCTTTGCTTTTGACGTGTTAGACCAATTGAATTTTGATTTTGTTGAACCTTTAATTGCGGATCCGTTGGAAGCGTCTTTGAGTGTAGGAACATCAGTTGAAGAAGAAGAAGTGACGGAACAATTATGTTGGTTGGATTCGGCAAAGCCGCTGTCAAGACCACGCTTTGAGAGTTTGGAAACGGAGATCCCGTTATCTGTCACTTTTAAGCCTTCAGTGATCGAACCTCCGAAACTTGAGCTTAAAGTTTTACCATCTCATTTAAAATATATGTATCTTGGAGCTCATGAGACCTTACCTGTTATTATTTCTTCCTCTTTGACAGGTCTACAGGAAAAGAGACTTTTGGAGGTCTTGCGAGAGCACAAGCTAGCACTTGGATGGACAATTGCCGACATCAAAGGCATAAGTCCAACTCTTTGCATGCACAAGATCATATTGGAGGAAAGCCATAAATCTTCGGTGGAACAACAGAGGCGATTGAACCCCATCATGAAGGAAGTTGTGAAGAAAGAAATCATCAAGTGGCTAGACGCAGGTATTATTTTTCCTATTTCCGATAGTGCGTGGGTTAGTCCGGTACAATGTGTACCCAAGAAGGGGGGGATGACTGTTATAAAAAACGAAAAAAAATGAATTAATCCCTTCTAGGACAGTAACGGGTTGGCGAATTTGCATGGATTATAGAAAATTGAATAAAGCCACTCGAAAAGATCACTTCCCGTTGCCCTTTATTGATCAAATGCTTGATAGGCTAGCTTGTCAAGAATTTTATTGTTTTTTAGATGGGTATTCCGGTTATAACCAAATCGCCATAGCTCCGGAGGATCAAGACAAAACCACTTTTACTTGTCCTTTTGGTACCTTTGCTTTTAGACGTATGCCTTTTGGTTTATGCAATGCTCCTGCTACTTTTCAACGTTGTATGATGGCAATTTTTACGGACATGGTTGAATGTGGTCTTGAAATTTTTATGGATGATTTTTCTGTCTTCGGTGATACGTATGACACTTGTCTCCAAATACTGGCTAAGGTTCTTCGCAGGTGTGAAGAGACAAACTTGGTGCTCAACTGGGAAAAATGCCACTTTATGGTACAAGAGGGGATTGTGCTAGGACACAAGGTGTCAAAGAAGGGGTTAGAAGTCGATCGAGCAAAAATCGAGACAATCGAGAAACTACCGCCACCAATTTCCGTAAAGGGGATTCGAAGTTTCTTGGGACATGCGGGATTCTATAGGCGGTTCATCAAAGATTTCTCCAAGGTAGCCAAACCACTGTGCAATTTGTTGGAGAAAGACGTCAAATTCGATTTCAATGACGAATGGCTCAAAGCCTTCGACGACTTGAAAACAAGGTTAGTAACTGCCCCTATTATTGTTGTGCCCGATTGGAATGAACCTTTTGAGCTTATGTGTGATGCCAGCGATTTTGCGGTAGGTGCCGTGTTGGGTCAAAGAAAGAATAAAAATTTTCATTCAATTTACTACGCTAGTAAAACTCTCAACGATGCACAATTGAATTATACCACCACTGAAAAAGAGTTACTAGCAGTTGTTTTTGCATTCGAAAAATTTAGATCATATCTTATAGGCACCAAAGTCATTGTCTTCACGGATCACTCGGCTTTAAAATATTTGATAGAAAAAAAAGAGGCAAAACCTAGACTTATTAGGTGGGTGTTATTGTTGCAAGAGTTCGATTTGGAAATTCGTGACCGTAAGGGTAGCGAAAACCAAGTAGCCGATCATTTATCTAGGCTAGAGACGGAAGTCAAAGATCCAATTTGCATTAATGAAAATTTTCCGGATGAGCAATTGCTTGTTGTTAATGATCAAGAAGTACCATGGTATGCGGATTTTGTGAATTATTTAGTTAGCCATGTACTACCACCCGAGCTCACTTTTCATCAACGTAAAAAGTTTTTACACGATGTGAATTTCTACTTTTGGGAAGAACCCTTTTTGTTTAGACAATGCAGCGATTTAGTCATTCGAAGATGTGTACCGGAAAGCGAGCAAGGAGATATACTCTTCCACTGCCATGGCTCGGATTATGCGGGACATTATGGAGGTGAGCGCACGGCGAGAAAGGTGCTTCAATCAGGTTTCTTTTGGCCAACCTTGTTTAAAGATTGCTATAATTTTGTTTCAAGTTGTGATAGATGCCAGCGAGTTGGTAATATTTCAAGGAGGCACGAACTCCCATTAAATACAATGATCGAAGTAGAGCCCTTTGATGTATGGGGAATAGATTTTATGGGGCCTTTTGTCCCATCATTCAATAACCTATACATCTTAGTGGCCGTCGATTATGTCTCTAAATGGGTTGAGGCGGCCGCCTTTCCTACTAATGATTCTGCAGTGGTTTGTGCTTTCTTAAAAAGACAGATTTTCACTCGTTTTGGAACACCACGAGCAATTATTAGTGATGGAGGCACCCACTTTTGCAATAAACAATTCGAAGCACTCTTGGCCAAGTATGGAGTAAAGCACAAGGTCGCATTGGCCTACCACCCTCAGACGAACGGGCAAGCCGAGGTCACGAATCGTGAAATCAAAAACATCCTCGAAAAGGTTGTGAGTCCTACCCGGAAAGATTGGTCGAGAAAATTAGATGATGCACTTTGGGCATATCGTACAGCTTACAAGACGCCACTTGGGATGACACCGTTTCGGTTGATTTATGGCAAGGCGTGTCATCTACCGGTTGAATTGGAACATAATGCGTTTTGGGCAATTAAAAAGCTGAATTTCGATATGGAAGCGTGCAAGGAGAAACGAATGCTGCAACTAAACGAAATCGATGAATTGAGATTGAATGCATATGAAAGCAATCGAGTATACAAGGAGAAGACCAAGCGTTGGCACGATAACAAGATATTGCATCGAGAATTTCAAAAGGGGCAATTGGTTCTCCTCTACAACTCCCGTCTAAAGTTGTTTCCGGGAAAACTCAAGTCAAGATGGTCTGGACCGTTTACTATACTCGACGTATTTCCGCATGGCGCAGTCGAAGTATTGGACCCCGAAACCGAAAAATCGTTCAAGGTCAATGGACAACGCCTCAAGCATTATCATGGAGGGGAATTCAATCGCCAAGTGACTTCGGTCACGTTAGCTTGAACAAAGAAGCAGACAAAGTCCGGCTGAAGACTGTAAACTTAGCGCTTCTCGGGAGGCAACCCGAGCTTTCGTTTTTTTTTTTATTTTTTTTTATGTTATTTTAAATTTTTAGTTTTGCTTTTATTTTATTTTATATATAATATATAAAAAAAAAAAAAAAAGTTTCAGGGGCACTAATCAGAAGTTTTTATTTTGCAGGGACCTAATTGCAATTACCCACACGGCCGTGTGAGATGACGGAGCAGCTACTGGACAAATTGGCACATTGGTGCGGCCGTGCGGATTTTAGTTCAAAATCTCGCACGGCCGTCCGAAATCAAGAATGGCTACTGCCCAATTTCGCAAAACGGTGCGGCCGTGCGGATTTCTTCACAAAATCCCGCACGGCCGTGCGAATAAACAAATTCGGGCAGCTTTAAAGAGGGGTTTTCACACCCCAATTTTCACAATTTGAAATCCCCCTCTCTCCTAATTCAAACCCTAGCCCCCCTCTTTCGAATTTTCTCCTTTTCTTTGCCAAATTTCACTGAAAATTCACCAAATCCACACATATTGTTACTTATCTAGGTGATTTGTTGCTGATTTGCACAGGGAGGATTCAAGAACAAGCAAATTTCTCCAAAAATCCATTCGACCAAGAACACCCACAAGGTGTTCGACGAATTGCCCAAGTCAAGTTTGGGGGAAGTTTTGCACACCAATTCATCCCAAATCTCCTTCACAAGCATTCTCAAAGTATGGGCAAACGAGGACGTGACGGGGAGGGCACTTCTCAAGGCGAAGGCACTTCAAAAAGCAAGGGGAAGGGCAAGAAAACCGACCAAATTCCGACCCCCGACGACGATTCTTTTTGTGTCGAAGGCGCTAGTGCTCGTTTCGAAAAACAAAAAGTGAAGAAACTAGTGACGGAGCGTGCATATGAGATCACCCTTCCACAATTCGCCCCGTTACATCAAGAATTCATCCGACGAGGGTGGCAAGCACTATTAGAACCGGAGAGTTCGATCAACCTATCATTGGTCCGCGAGTTCTACGCCAACAACCATATCCTCCTCACTGAGGATCGGAGCTCGAGCACGGTTCGCGGCAAGCAGGTCGAGTGGAATGCCTACGCAATCAACTCTTTCTATCACCTCTGACACAAGACGCCATTCAATTGGGGGCAATTGCAACTTGCGGTCACACGAGATCAAATCGCCGAGGTGTTGTGCGATGGACCCCCCATTTGGTCCGAACTATCAACCGAAGAAAAGTACGAGTTAGAGTGGAAATGCATCAACCAAGTAGGCAAGGCGTGCCTTACGTTCATATGTGCCAACCTCATTCCCACCCGCTCGTGGACTCGCGTGGACCCCGAACGGTGCGCTTTGGCATACTACATCCTCAAGGGCACACCGATCAACATTGGCGTAATCATATCCGGCCGATTTTGGACCTCCATGGTCAACAACTCCAAGGGGTTTTATTTCCCTTGCCTCATTACCGGCTTATGCAAGAAGGCGAAGGTCCCAACCAAACCGACGGACATTTTCACATCGATTCGGAATCCGATGAATGACCTTGCGGCCCGGCAATACAAGGCACCCATCCAAGATGGCGAGCAACCCGTCGAGAACCAACCAATAGCTCCGCCCGAGGGTCCAAGCACAAGTTCGGACCGGCGATTTCAAAGAAGAATGGAGCGAGAGTTGGTAATCACGAGAAATCGGCTTGCTACGGTGGAGCACAAGGTGAGCACGATCGAATCCCTCCAACGGTGGTCGGGAAAGATGCTCCAAGCCATTGTGCGCCATTTGGCATGTGGCAATCCCGAGTGCGAAGAACCGGCTCCGTTGCCCGCACCGGTTCTTGAGCCGGTACCCGAGCTTTCAGATGATGAAGGAGATGGTAATGCTCATGCGCAAGGCGGAGTTGACGAGCAGCCCGACGATGGTCCCGACGCGTAAACAGGTGTTTTCTATCCTTAAACTTCGGGCAAATCACATTGAGGGCAATGTGAATTTTAAGTTTGGGGGTGGTTAACTACTTGTTTTCGTTTATGTGCGCTTTATGTGTGTTTTATTTTTTATTTTATTTTGCATGCTTTAGTTTTTGTTTTAATTGCCGTTTTATTATTTTCGTTTTTCGAAAAAAAAAAAAAAAAATTGTGTCCGATGCATCGATGAATTATGATGATGATAGATGGTCAATGTTTGATGATGAGACTACTTGTTTTATGTTGATAAGGAGTATGTATTTGTTTAGCTTTCGATTCAACGGAACGTAGAAGTGAATTATTACTAGGAATCACATCTTGTGCATTGCTTTGGTTGAAGGTTTTGCATTTTAAATTTGGAATTTATTTGTGCTCAATCATGCTTGGTTCGGTTTTAAATCTCACCTTAGGACATTTATGATACGAAGTGTTGGGTAGTAAGTGATTTGGGAGATGAGTTGGGCCTTCTTTGAACCGTTTGAGCCTTTCAAGCCTACCTTTAAATTTTCATCCTTAGAACCTTGATTTGGGCCTCGGAGAGAAAAGGTGTTCTTTCTTTTAGCCAATATGTAGAAGGTAGAAAAGTGGAGATTTTTGAATAATTATCCCTTGGATTTCGGTCAAAATGTTTTATAAGATCTTTCTTCTTCTTCGAAAAAAAAAAAAAAAAAAACAAAAAAAAAAAAACAAAAAAAAAAAAAAACAAAAAAAAAACAAAAAAAAAACAAAAAAAAAAAAGGAAAAAGAAGAAGAAGAATAGATTAGAAGGGAGAAATAAGGACTAGTGGATAAATTGTGTTGAAAACTCGAGTCATTGTCTCAAGGCAAAAGTGTTGACGTGTGAATTTTGGAGAATCGAGTTTATAAAAGTCCCTAGAGGTGAATCCATTGTTTCAAACGCCTATCTCTCAAATTTTGGCGTAATCACCTCAATTCAAGAAAATTAGCCACACATTCCCATATTACCTACCTCGGACCAAAGAGCCTAACAATTGAAAGCCACAAAGTCCCAATGATCCCAAGAGCTTATTGTTCAATATTAGTTGAGTAGAATAATTTGGTGAGTATTTGGAGTCAAATATATGCATGTAAGTATAAATTCTTTCTTTCTTTAACTTGCAAATATTGGATACTTGAAGCAATTGTATGATTTGTGGTTTTTGGTAATAATGAGTGACTAAGTGCCGTTGAATGTTAAGCTTGCGAATACCTATGAATTGTCATCATAATTGCAAGTTCTGAAAACGCGAAGTTGACCCATCGATCTATGTAATGAGATGTATGGTTTTGTTTTGTGCTATTTTATTTGATTTTACTTGAGGACAAACAAAAGTTCAAGTTTGGGGGTGTGTTAAGTGTATATTTATACACTTAATTGTACCTTTTAATTGGAGCTTTTGGTGTGTTTTAATGATAATTGGTGCTTAAAATGGCTATTATTTGTATTTTAGGTGCAAATTGGAGAATTGACAACTTTTGGGGTGAAAACTGCAATTTCGGAGAAAAAGTGGGCCAAAAGTGAAAAAAGCAGAATTCTGGAGAATTAAAAGACCGCACGACCGTGCGGATTTTAGTTCTCAATCTCACACGGCCGTCCGGGTGGACGTGAATGCTCAGTGAAGGAATTTTAATTACACAAGGAAACCCGCCCTATTATATTTTTGCACCCTATTTAAAGGCCAAGAGCACACAATTAGATCGATCTTTTACCTTTTATCGTTATTATTAGTTTTTAGTCTTTCATCTTTTCTACACGCAATCAAGGAGCAAGAGAACGAAGACGAAGACTTGACGACTCTTCATCCTAGTTTTCCTTTTTCCTTTTCTTTTCTGATTTTTATGAACTTTCGTATTTTTATTATGTTTTTCGTTACGAACATGAGTAGCTAAGTTTTTATTCTAGGATTTTATTGGAACCCTATGTGGTAATTCGAACCTATTTTTCTACTTTTATGCAAGTTTAATTCTTCGATTATTTCTTCTATCTTGATCTTATTTAGTGCATGAGCGTAGCTAACTTATGTTGCTATTTGTTATTGTTAGAATTGATTGACAGATCGTTTTAATAATTAGAACAGGGATAGAAGAGCCTTCGAGTAGTTTTTCACCGAATGCGTGTGCTTCGAGTAGTTTTTCACCGAATGCGTGTGTTGATTGCATGTATTATCGTAGACATACAGATAATACCTTAGGTAGCCGTTTACGAGACTTGTTATTTAATGCTTTATTTATACTAGGTTTGCATAGACATATAGTGAATCTTTTATGAATAATAGGTTTATAGCGCACCGACAGCTGGTTATGAATAATTTCGTGTCTTGGGTTAATAATCGGGAATCGTAACTTGCATGATAGGAGATTAATCGGGTGAAGAATTATCGCATAGGGGGAAGATAAAATCCTAGATCCGTTTATTATTGATATTTTCTCGTGATTACTTGCTTTCTCAATTAGTTTAATTTATTTAGTTAATTAATTTGACAACCCTGCGTAGGCTGGATAAAAATCACAATTGTTAGAATTTGGTACTTAGGATTAAATAATTTGCGTATTCCCTGTGGGATCGACATCCGACTCTCACGAGTCTACTTTACTACTTGTTTGCGATACGTGCAGTTGCTGCCATCAATTTTTATTAATTTTGTTTTGTCTTCTCATTTGTTTAACTGTTTGAATTCTGGGTTTTTTAAGTTGTAATAGTGTTTTTTTCTTTCTTTTGTCGGTTTTAACAAGTGGTTGATTCATTAATTTTTCCTCTGTCGTTGTATTAAATATTATAGTCAACTATAGTTACTAGTCCATGCTGGCAAGCTGTTCTTCCTTTAATTTTTTTCTTTTCTTAATTTAATTCTTCCACAATTATTTTTATGCAGAACAATTAAAAGAAAATAAAAGACGGGGAAGTATTTCATTTAATTTAATTTAATTGTTCCACAATTCTTTCACTTTTGTTTTCATCTTTTTACTTTTAATTCATATAATTTAATTACTTGCCCAATATTAATTCTCCATGAAATTCCAGAACTTGGTACTTGTACTATTTTATTTACAAATTATTGATACTTTTCTTTTTTTTTGAAATAAATTGTGATATCAAGAATTGTAGAGTATTTATTTGGCCACATATACCCTTGTGGCCATATTCTTCTTTAATATACTTTATCATTATATTAATTTGCATAGACATATAGTGAATCTTTTATGAATAATAGGTTTATAGCGCACCGACAGCTGGTTATGAATAATTTCGTGTCTTGGGTTAATAATCGGGAATCGTAACTTGCATGATAGGAGATTAATCGGGTGAAGAATTATCGCATAGGGGGAAGATAAAATCCTAGATCCGTTTATTATTGATATTTTCTCGTGATTACTTGCTTTCTCAATTAGTTTAATTTATTTAGTTAATTAATTTGACAACCCTGCGTAGGCTGGATAAAAATCACAATTGTTAGAATTTGGTACTTAGGATTAAATAATTTGCGTATTCCCTGTGGGATCGACATCCGACTCTCACGAGTCTACTTTACTACTTGTTTGCGATACGTGCACTTGCGTGTGGGTATTTAGCACCCAACAGAATACTTGCGTGTG
>NW_012194994.1:3358579-3379429 GCF_000504015.1 Erythranthe guttata | reverse complement strand
ACTCTGCGTCTTTGCCCCCAAGCAAGTTTACCGTCATTTTTTTTTTTTTTTTTTTTTTCTCTTATTCCCATTCGTATTCACGAGTAGCAATGGTTTCTTAGCCGCCATTGGACAGTTGAATGAACTTAATTTTGACATCGGAGGAAGAGATGAGGGGCGAAGATAGTCCCACCGGGCGTGCCAATTTGTTAACCACAAAATTTTCGAGTCTGCAAAATATAATAAAAATACGAGACAAGAAAAATAGGGAACAAATAATTTATTAATCAAACGAAAGCGGATTACAATCTCCGTAATTCCCCTGATTCTTCTCTCCTATTCTAATTTTGATTCAAGGGCTTAAAAACTTGTTCTTGAATCGAACATATGATTTCCTATCACGAACATCTCGAATTTAAATATGTTATGAATTCGAGGAATCGAATATATGATTTCCTATCACGAACATCTCGAATTCAAATATGTTATGAATTCGAGGCGGAGGCTCGGGACGTGAGCTTGAGAGCTCGATATGTGTCTGTGTGAGTCTCATTTTTTGCATGCACCAAAGATCTTCTTTTATAGGCACAATCTAGGGTTAGGGTTTCTCGACTTGTAGAGTGGGCCAGACATTTTAAAGCCCAAATATATTATGGACTTTAATTTGAGACCTAAATTAATAACCGATTTATTTTGGTTATTAATTAGTAATTTATCTCAAAATTTCGATGTCTACACCCTCAACTGGGAATTTTCTTACACGCCCATCCTTGCGATATCAAATTTAGTGGAATCTTCTAGATTATGTGAAATATTTTTCAGTTTGTACCGTTTTACTCCATTCAAGTTCCAAAATTTGAAACGAGATGATCATAAGAGGTGTCTTTGGCTTGTAAATATCAGATTGTGGTGCATCAGAAACTGCATTTTTGTAAGAAAACGGGTACAAACTGGAGAACATTCCACGGAATCTAGAAGATTGTGTTGAATTTGACACTATATGTGTAAGAAGATTCATAGTTGAGGGGTGGATGTAATTACCCAAACAAGAAAAGTTTTTTATGTAACTTTTTTTTTTGGTAATGAAGAAACCCGCAACCAACCATATAGGTGATAAACCTATAGTCTCGTATAATAGCTTGCAAATCATACGAGAGACGTTAAACCTTACCTCAAGGGAGTTGCCGGAATTTGCCCTTTATGTTATTTTCAGCATATAAAATACAAATTGGGGCTACCAACTCTAGTACAAAGTGTGATTTACATTTCTCGTAAACTATACAATTTTCGAACTAATAGAGAGAGTTTATCCAATGTACTTCCAGTAATTGTGAGTTTCTTTTAAAAAATGTTGAAAATGAACACGTATGAACATATCGTAGCTAGCTGATGGAAGTTGGTAACAAGTTTACATCACCTCCGATTTAAATAAGCTCAATCATATATTAAAAAAGACCAGATCGTTGACGTTGACCATATAACCAATACTATGAAGTATGATCACATAAAACAATAAATGGTCCAAAATAATATATGAACATTAATATTTTTTTTTTCTTAATTGATTTTACTTTCGCTACCAATTGTCCCATGATATTGTCAATTAGTAGGGCATGCAAATAAAATAAAAAATAAAAAATAAAAAAGGAAGAAACTACGCAATTACCTTGATGTTTTGAGCAAGGTATTGATTAATTAGTAAAATCATTGTCCAAAGTGTTAGTATTTACATGAAGTATATACCCATAATATTCATGGCTGATGATGCCCTTAGCTTAATATATATATATATATATATATATATATATCAACATGGCTAGAGAACAACTTCAAGTCCTCGACGCTCTCGATGTAGCCAAGACTCAACTCTACCATTTCACGGCTATCGTAATAGCCGGGATGGGATTCTTCACCGACGCGTACGATCTCTTCAGCATCTCGCTCGTGACCAAATTATTGGGCCGTATATACTACACCAATGCGAACGCTCCAAAACCGGGCCGGGACTCTGCCCCCGAGAGTTGCCTCCTCCGTCACCGGCGTTGCCCTAGTCGGTACTCTACTAGGGCAACTCTTCTTTGGGTGGCTCGGTGACAAAATGGGCCGTAAAACGGTCTATGGGTTGACTTTGATACTCATGATTCTGTGCTCCCTTGCATCGGGTCTTTCCTTTGGGTCAACCCCCAAGGGGGTCATGACCACTCTCTGCTTTTTTCGGTTCTGGCTCGGATTTGGGATCGGGGGCGATTACCCCCTCTCTGCCACCATCATGTCCGAGTACGCCAATAAGAAGACTCGTGGTGCATTTATCGCGGCGGTTTTTGCCATGCAGGGTTTCGGGATACTGACGAGCGGGGTCGTTGCACTGGTCGTCTCTTCGGCATTCGATCATGCAAATCGAGCGCCGTCCTACGTGGATAATGCGGCCGCCTCCACCGTGCCGGAGGCAGACTACATCTGGCGGATCGTGCTCATGTTCGGGGCACTGCCGGCGGCGATGACGTTCTACTGGCGCATGAAGATGCCGGAGACGGCGCGCTACACGGCCCTCGTCGCGAAGAACGCAAAGCAGGCGGCGGAGGACATGGCCAGGGTTTTGAATGTGGAGCTCGAGCCGGAGGAGGAGAAGCTGGAGAAACTCGCCGGCAAACCGTCCAACAGTTTCGGGCTTTTCTCCAAGCAATTCCTCCAACGCCACGGGCTCCACCTGCTGGGCACCACTACGACGTGGTTCTTGCTGGATATAGCTTTCTATAGCAACAATCTCTTCCAGAAAGACATATTCACTGCCATCGGTAATTTCTACGAATTAATCATATAGGACAAATAAACTCCGGAATCACTAGAATTTTGAGAAAATAAATAGACTCATAGCAAAACTGAAAACTCTAATTAAACTAAGTAGCAATATATTCTCCCCGTGCGATGCACGAGAATACAAACAGGAAGAAAATTTAAATATATGATAATTAAATTGCATTAACAAATAAATAGACATCGATTTGTGTAAAGAAGAGAAAACAAAATATTATATAAAAAAAAAACACTATCCGAATGGATTAGGATTTTGCTAGTGGATTTGCAAATCTGATTTGCTATGAAAGTTATTATAGAAGAAAAGGCTGATAAGAAATGATAACAATAATAATAATAATTCTTTTTAACTTTTTTTCTGAGGTTGCGCAAGCGTTTCTTATAAAAAATACTAAAGATTACAGGAAATAGTAACAAAACAAGATAAACCATTCATTTTGGTTATTTGATAAAGAGTCGTGCTATTTCCACCACCAAATTATCTCAGTTCACCACCAAAGATTGTAAAATGTCATAAATACCCCTAAAATTTATAATCCACCATCCTTCCTTATATTAACTTAATTCTCATGTGTTCTAACTTAGTTTTATTTTATTAATTTTTTAAATTTTTTAATTTAAAAAAAAATTATTAAGTTCTCGATTTTTTACATTGAAATATTTATTACAAGATATTTAAACTTTCATATCAGATGACAAACAGGTTATGTAATGTTTTTTTAAGGAAATAAAATTATATTAAGCCAAATTGGCTAATTCTTGAAGAAGTTCAGGATTCTATGCAATCAATCTTAATTTATTTCTCAAAAAAGTTAATTCTTGCTATTTTTGACCTTCGAAAATGTTTTTCTCTCGTAAAAGTATTATTCACTTACGGTGGACAGGGTGAGATTTCCCGTGAAAAGGGTGGGATTTGTTTTATAAATATTTTAATTAGTTTAGTGGTAGATGGTTTATAAATATTGAAAAATATAGGTGAAAGAAGAAGAAAGGGGTAAAATTGGAAAAATATTTAATTTGGTGGTGAAATAAGATATTTTGAGGGTGGAAATAGCACGTCTCTTTGATAAATTTGATATCGCCATGCCAGGATGGATCCCACCGGCGAAGGAAATGAACGCCGTCCACGAAGTATACCGCGTTGCCAAAGCCCAAACACTAATAGCCCTTTGCAGCACCGTCCCCGGCTACTGGTTCACCGTCTTCTTCATCGACATAATCGGCAGATTCGCAATCCAATTAATGGGATTTTTCTTCATGACCGTCTTCATGTTCGCTCTGGCGATTCCGTACGACCACTGGACCCACAGGGAGAACAGGATCGGCTTCGTGGTCATGTACTCGTTGACTTTCTTCTTCGCCAACTTCGGGCCGAACGCCACCACCTTCGTGGTCCCGGCGGAGATCTTTCCGGCACGTCTGAGGTCCACCTGCCACGGGATATCGGCCGCCGCCGGCAAGGCCGGGGCGATCGTCGGAGCTTTTGGATTCCTGTACGCGGCGCAACCGAAGGATGTGGGCAAGAGGGATGTTTGATATCCGGCGGGAATTGGCGTGAAGTACACGCTGATTGTGCTCGGGTGTGTGAATGCGTTAGGGTTTGTCTTCACTTTCTTGGTGCCGGAGCCGATGGGGAGGTCGCTGGAGGAGTTATCCGGCGAAAATGAAGACGGAGAAGATGAAGTTGAGGCGGCGGGAGAAAGTAACACCGCCGCTACGGTTCCTCTTTAGTCGGGTGAAAGTTGTGAAAACTATTGCGGATACGTTTTGATGGGCTACACGGCCGACGAATTAAGAGCTCGTTTGGCTAAGTTTATATAAAACATCTTATAAGCTAAAATATCTTATAAACTCCTTCATCTGATAAGATGTTTTATGAGCTCATAAGTTGTTAGATCTTATTTTAAAAATTATTTTTTAAGGTGTTTGGCTATGTAGCTTATAAGTTATTTTTAGTTATTATAAGTTGTTCAGATGTTTGGAAATAAAAGGTCTGTTTATCGCTATAATGACAAAAAAATACATGACACCATTATAACCGTTAAACTTATTTGACTCAAATACTTTTGTTCCTAAAATATTATTATAATATTTACAAATTAATTTTTCAAATAAAAATAATAATATAAATTTATATTAAATAAACTAAATGATTTGTTTTTTTTTATGTAGATATTATATTTCACTATTTTTTAAAATAAAATGAAGTGTCATAATTTTTTTTTATAATGAAACAGGTTTGTTAAAATTTTAATTTTTTGTCTCATTAATATATTAATATAAAATAAAAGTTGTAAAAGAAATATAATTTTTTTGATAGATAAAAGAAATCTAATTTATTATTGAGATAATAAAAATATTCGGGTATTGTAAAAAACTAAGACTTCTAAGAAACGTAATTATAAATATTAATTAATATTGCCATTTTAATGTCAATTTTGTTATAGTGAACATTTATAAAATATTCGAGAGGCTATGTATCGTGTGTAATCTTCATTGTTTTGAAAACCGGATCGGATTGGACCCGCCGTCCGACAGGTTAAACCGAGAACCGAAGGTCAGTCCGATCAGGTTAAGCATGAAAACCCCGGTCATCAGGCTAAAAACCCGGAAAACCGCCAGTTGAACTGGAATATTGTGAACTAGACAAAAACCGGCGTCTGCCACAAACTGAACGGACATTGAACCGAAAAAGAAGGTACTATGACACAGTTTTATTCAAGTATGCACCGTATTTCAAAGGTATAACTTATATATAAGTGCAAGTACCCCAAAAATATTAAAGACTACAAAAATATTAAAGACTATTATAACAAAATGAGAAAGAATAAGATCTTCAAGAACTATTACAAAAGAATGCAAACAAATAAATTTGATTACAACCAAATCGCACAACCAACACGACATGTAGATTGCCTTGAAATTTAGAAAATTTCAAAGGAAATACATATCAAACATGATTATTGACAAAGAAAATTACATAAAATATGAACCAAAAACCACACATACACTTGAGGGTTCATACCTTTCAAACTTTTTCTGTATCATCATCGTCGTCACCAAAAGTTTCCTGGGATGCCTCTTCGAGTGATTTTCCATTGGACTCAGGAACAGCGAAAGTGCAAATCATACCAAGTGCGTTGATGCATCCAAGAATAATCAGAGCATTCTTAATACCAATACCTGGTGGATAACCAGCGTCAGTCTTTGCTTTGTCTTGGTTTTGTGCGGCGTAAAGAAACCCGTAAGCACCAATAATGGCGCCCGCTTTTCCTGCTGCAGCTGATATTCCGTGGCACGTGGACCTTAATCGGGCTGGGAATATTTCAGCCGGCACGACGAACGTTGTGGCGTTGGGCCCAAAATTGGCGAAGAAGAATGTGAGGGCGTACATAATGACAAATCCGAGGTGATGAGTCTTCCAGTGGTCGTAAGGAAGGGCAATGCCGAACATGAACACCGTCATGAAGAAAAATCCCATTAGTTGGATCGCAAATCTCCCCATGATATCGATGAAAGCCACCGTGAACCAGTAGCCGGGGACTGTGCTGCAAAGCGCGATTAGGGTTTGGGCCTTAGCGATTCTGAAGACTTCGTGAAGGCCGCTCATGGTTTTGGCCGGTGGAATCCATCCAATAGCAGATAAAACGTCTTTTTGGAAGAGATTTTGGCTGTAAAAGGCAATATCTAGAAGAAACCAGGTGGAGGTGGTTCCGAACAAATGGAGGCCATGACGGCGGAGGAATTCCTTGGAAAATAAGCCAAAGTTGTTGGCTTTGCCTCGTGATATCTTATCTACCTTCTCTTCTTCAGCTTCAAACTCCACATTCAAAACTTTGCCCATGTCTGTCGCTGCCTGTTTAGCGTTCTTGGCTACGAGGGCGGTGTAACGGGCGGTTTCCGGCATTTTCATGCGCCAGTAGAAAGTCAAGGCAGCAGGTAAAGCGCCGAACATCAAGACAATGCGCCACACGTAGTCGGCTTCCGGCGGTGTGGAGAGGGCTGGATTCTGCTCGTACGTCGGCCGATGGAACTTGCGGTCAAACGCCGATGACACAATTAGAGAAATTATCCCACTGAATAAGTCCCCATACCCTGCATGGCAAAAACCGCAGCGATAAAAGCACCACGAGTCTTCTTATTGGCGTATTCTGCCATGATGGTGGCGGAGAGAGGGTAGTCGCCACCAATGCCGAAGCCAAGCCAAAATCGGAAGAAACATAGACTTGCCATTACACCCTTTGGAGTATGGCCGAAGGAAAAGCCGAATGCGATCGAACATACGATCATAATGAGGAGAGTTAGTCCGTAGACTTTTTTCCGTCCCATTTTGTCACCGAGCCACCCGAAGAAGAGTTGTCCGATGAGGGTTCCGACGAGTGCGACACCGGTGACGGAGGAGGAAACACTCGGGGGAAGAACTCCGGGCTTTGGTGCACCGGCCTTGGTGTAATAGAGGCGTCCTAACAGCTTAGCGACCAGTGAGATACTAAAGAGATCGTACGCGTCGGTAAAGAAGCCCATTCCGGCGATGACAATGGTGGTGAAATGGTAAAGTTGGGTTTTAGCGACATCAAGTGCGTTTAGCACTTGCAATTGATCCCGTGCCATCGATCTCTAGTTGATTCTTGATCCTCTCTCTGTAATAATTGTTAAAAACATATATCACTGACTAAAATACCCTTAATTTGCAACTAAATGTGACTGTTGACAAGAGAGTACTTAACGTTTGAGAGAGTTGGAGAACTAATATATTACATAAACGTAAATTGAGAATATCGTATTTAATCGATCATTGTAAATCAATGGATCACGCATACACTGGGTGTGTGTTATTATGTGTAGATCAATGGTGTAAAACTGCAGGGTGTATCTCACCAGGTGTAGATTCTACAAAACCGCGCATCTACTTAAACAACACTTGAAATAGAAAATTAATTAACTAAACTGCAATTTAGAAGAACAAAAAAACAAAAAGAAAAAAAATCATAAAACTTATGAATTCTTGAGATTGAGAAACTGTGGTACCTTCAAATTCAAGTAGTAGTCAACAATGAAATTAAAACTTGAGATTAAGCTGAGATGGGATAAAGAAGAAAGTGAATAATGGCAGAATATATATAAGGTTAATCACCAGCTGCACAACTGGCATTAATCCATATGATGATAATTAAACCCTAGCTAAGATAATATATATCCGGCATAATGGTATATACCTAAAAATGTCAACTAATTAATTAATCATGAAATTCTGTCTCAGACATACCAAATTGACATTTGTTTAAGAAATGTAAACGATGTATCTCTCTCTGTATCTATCTTTTGTGAATCAATTTAAAAGTTAATTACGTAGCTGGAAGTTATGAGTTTTTAGCACCAACGACCCCGGTGTAATCTCTAATTGCCAATAATACCCTACTTTGTGTTTTGCAAGGCACACTGCCCCTTACTTCAAAATTATCTGTTGACTTTCTTGAAATGACAAAACTATGTGAATAAATATTAAAATACATTTCAATTTTATTTTAATTAAAAAGGATGTGGGAAAGCTCTAAACCAAACATAATTTCGTCGGAGAAAATGTTGGAGTGGTTGGCGGAAGGTGGGTATGGTTGAACTGGAGGCCGAGGGTATGGATGGAGGTGAGACCAGAGAGGTTGTTCGCCGGAAGGAGAGCGGCAGCTCAGTTGTTCAGTGTATTTCTGGAAAATTGCAAATTAGTCCCTAGGAAGAAGAGGGCCTTTCTGAAATGAAAGGGACTGAATTAAAAATGTTGAAAACCTCATATTGCGTCTTATTTATAAAATTTCTAATTTAAAAGCTATTCCAGTCTTTTTAAATTAAAAAATCAACCCCCAGTAGCATTTGTGGTGAGTGTATTGCACGATCAAATCATAGGGACCTTGTTAGCTTTGAGTAACTTTTATAGGAGAGCGTTTGCTATTTTTTTAACAAAGGAACTTTTGTGACAATAAATAAGAGATTACACGGGTTGGTTAGTGCTAAAAGCTTTGTATATATATATACATATATACACACACATACGTGATTCATAAAAAAAAATCGACAATGTCAATGAAATTAATATTTGATTCTATCAGAAAGTTCCTATCCACAATTTGACTAACTAAAATGTCAATGCTGACATCAAGGGTTGATCAGTAATAGCTGATGGCAATATATATCAAATCCAAGATACATATATAGAGCTAATTGCACAGAACATCTATGTAATTTCGAATGGCCGAAATAGTCCCTGTATTATAAAAATTAGCAAGAACCTCTCTATATTATTTTTTACGAAGTACACTGCCCTTTATTTTATTTTTTGCGGATGACTGGGATGAAATGACAAATTACCCTTACGCAAAAATAAAACAAAATACTCAACCAATGACCGTGGCTACTCTTCCCGTTGTGGTGGCGCTTCTTGACGAAACTTCAAATTTAGTTGTAGTTTTTTAGTAATTTCGTGTTCAAGTTTTCAAAACTCGTGTTTGGCTTGTTTTTATTAGCGTATATATTATATATATTACGTATATTATTATTATTCTTATTTATTCTAGTTACCTTGTATAATAAGTTACCTTGTGTAGTAGGTTAGGGTTTCCTACATGTAACTATATATATGATTAATATACGTGAGAGATAATCACTCTCTCTTTTCTCCAAATCTATTTCTCCTATATGGTATCAGACACTAGGTTAACCTAGCCGTCACCACCCCTTCTTCTCTTCTTCTCCATAGCCGTCGCCCCCCCTTCTTCTCCATGGCCGACGAAGCTTCTTCTCCCTCCACCGCCCCTCTCAATCATTTTCACCTTGCTCATGCCATCTCTAATAGCAAATCTATTATCCCCGTTACTCTAGATCTGAAAAATCCTAATTATCAAAAGTGGAGCCACTTTTTCACGATTACCGTCGGTCGTTTCTGTCTCTCTGATCTTCTACATGGAAAACCCCGACCGGATTCGATTTCCGCCGATGAATGGCAGCGCGCCGACTATCTACTCCAATCTTGGATCTACGGCACCATCTCCGACGATCTGTCCAGCATGGTTCTCTCAAAAACCTCCACCGCCAGTGATCTATGGACCGCCATCTCTTCTCTCTTCACCGATAACAAAGATTATCGAGCCATTCAACTTGAAGAAAAATTCAAGTCCCTCAAGAAAGGCGCTCTCTCCATTCACGATTATAGCCAAATAATCAAAACCACGGCGGACAACTTGGCCGATGTCAGAAATCCAATCTTCGACAAACAACTCGTCCTCCAAACCCTACACGGCCTTCCAAAAAATTACGGGACCATCGCCAACCTCATCTCCTTTCAGAATCTCCTTCCCACTTTTCTACAGACTCGATCACTTCTTCAGATGGAAGAAACCCAAAGTCCACCCTCCCTGTTCCTCGTCCCTCAGACTTCGTCTAACTGTTGCAACAGTTCCTCCAACTGTTCCAACAGTGAACCACCCTGTTCCAACAGTTCGTCCAACAGTCCTATAATACAGCCAACACTTGTTTCTCCTGCAGCAACACCTCTCGACCACGACCAACTCACAACTCCTTCTCCTACTCCCACACCTCCCCCACCTCCCCCACCTCCCCCTGCTCACCCTATGGTGACTCGCAGTAAAGTGGGCACCCACAAACCCAAAGTCCCTTTCTCTCTCGTTGCGTCCTCTACCTCTCCCATTCCCACCAACTATCGCTAAGCTCTTCTAGACCAAAACTGGCGAAACGCCATGATTGAGGAATATACTGCTTTAATTAAAAACAATACTGGGAATGTTGTGCCCCGCCCCCCGTTCACTAATGTTATTTCTGGTAAGTGGATATACAAACAGAAACTCAAGTCTGATGGCTCCCTTGAGCGATACAAAGCACGGTGGGTTGTTCGTGGGTTTCACCAGCAGGCTGGCATCGATTTTGACGAGACTTTTAGCCCAGTTGTCAAACCAGCCACTGTTCGAACAGTTCTCAGTATTGCTCTCTCGCGATCATGGCCAATCCACCAGCTTGATGTGAAAAATGCCTTCTTACATGGCAATCTCTCTGAAACTGTCTACTGCGAGCAGCCTCCCGGATTCGTCGATCCATCTCGCCCCACTCACGTGTGTTGTCTTAACAAAGCACTCTACGGTCTCAAGCAGGCACCACGTGCTTGGTACAAACGTTTTGCATCTCACATCATTACCATGGGGTTCAGAGAATGCAAGTCCGACACTTCACTCTTTGTGTACTGTCGCAACAGTTCACGCGACTGTCGCAACAGCTCACGCGACTGTCGCAACAGTTCATGCGCCTACCTTCTACTGTATGTCGATGACATTGTACTTACGGCCTCCACACCTGAATTGCTCCGCTCTATCGACGCTGCCCTCAATCAAGAGTTCGAAATGAAGGATCTTGGCGATCTTCACTACTTTCTCGGCATCTCAGTTACTCGCTCGTCGAATGGGCTATTTCTCTCTCAACGCAAGTACGCCGACGAGATACTAGAGCGTGCACACATGGCTTCCTGCAACGCTTGTCTAACGCCGGCTGACACAAAGAGCAAGTTGTCTTCGACCACTGGACCCCCCGTTGCTGACCCTACTCTTTATCGCAGCCTTGCCGGTGCACTGCAATACCTCACGTTTACTCGTCCCGACATCTGCTATGCTGTGCAACAAATATGTCTATTCATGCATGATCCGAGGGAACCTCATATGGCTGCTCTCAAGCGTATCCTTCGCTACATTCGTGGCACTCTCGATCATGGCCTTCAGCTCTCCCCCAATCCGGACCTCTCCCTTATCGCTTACTCCGACGCCGATTGGGGTGGCTGCCCTGACACTCGTCGTTCGACATCAGGCTATTGTGTCTTCCTCGGCAACAACCTCATCTCTTGGTCCTCCAAACGACAGGTCACTACTTCTCGATCGAGTGCGGAGGCCGAATATCGAGCTGTCGCAAATGCCGTCGCCGAAACGACTTGGTTACGCAACCTACTTTCTGAGTTGCTGTGCCCACTTTCGAAATACACTATTGTCTACTGTGACAACGTCAGTGCCGTCTACCTATCCAGCAATCCGATTCAACAATCTCGTACGAAACATGTGGAGATCGATATCCACTTTGTCCGAGACAAAGTTGCTTTGGGACACGTTCGAGTTCTTCACGTCCCATCCACCTACCAGTTTGCCGATATCTTCACGAAAGGACTCCCTACTCAACTGTTCCAACAGTTTGTCTCCAGTCTCCACGTCCTCTCCTTTCCCGTTTCGACTGCGGGGGTGTATTAGCGTATATATTATATATATTACGTATATTATTATTATTCTTATTTATTCTAGTTACCTTGTATAATAAGTTACCTTGTGTAGTAGATTAGGGTTTCCTACATGTAACTACTATATATATGATTAATATACGTGAGAGATAATCACTCTCTCTTTTCTCCAAATCTATTTCTCCTATAGTTTTCATGGCTACTCTATTTTTTTATCGTTTGTTTTGAAGTTTTCCATGTGCGAATCAGTGTTTACAGAGTTCAAGATCAATGAATGAAGTAACTCCTGGTTGGAAAAAAAACAGGTTAATTTGGAGAAGATGGCTTTTCTAGAAGTGCTAAGGACTGAATTGAAAATTTTGAAAAACTACATTTTGGGGTTGAATTTTTTTGTGGTCAATATGTAATTTCTGAAATTTGTATTTGAAATGATATTTTGGTCTTTCCTGGGTAAAAGATACACACCCAAACACAAAATACGCACGTGTAGCATACGATAAGCTGTCAAGGTCCTTATTGTATTTGACTAATTTTTATAGGGAGTTTTTTGCTAATTATTTTAACACGATGGTTTTTTTGGCCATTCGAGATTACACAAGGATGATGTTTGCAGAAAGCCCTATATATAATTATATTATATATATGATAACAAAGAAGCTAAATTTTGGGATTGTTTTCTATTCAAACTATTTACCGGATTTAAAACTTTCGAAATTTATTTAAATAAGTTTTAGATTTTAATTTCATATTTTAAGAGTGAAGTAAATAAGTGTCGGATACTGTCGTAAATAAGACTCAAAGTCCAAGTAAACATCTCACAATCGAAACAACACACAATTGATATCTCACCACAAGATCAATGATCACACAACACATGCAAATCCTAATTCGGTAAAACGAGAAAGAAATTGTATTGTGCATAAATGGAAAAGAGAAGGGTTTAACCCGGTTCATACAATTAGTCCTATTATTCATCCACTGGTAGAGATCAGCTTCTCTATTGATCCACAAACACCTCAGACACACTCAGAAATTACAAGCTAGATCGAAAGAATCAATCAAGAAAATTTCACATAATACAATTTTCTTCCTCAATCAAGCAACAATGGTTCTCTCTCTCTCTCTCTCTCTCTCTCTCTCTCTCTCTCTCTCTCTCTCTCTTCGTGTGTCTTTGTGTGTCTTTTAGTATCTAACAGAATGAATAAGCTAGACGAGTCTTCGTTATCTATAATGCTCTCGTTGGTATGTCATCCACCGTGGCTGGCAAAACTGCGTCACATAAGACACCACTTGCACCATTCATTTGTCAAACATGAATTAGTTAGAGAATTAGATTACTGGCAGAAGAGAGGAATTGATGTATACTTCATGTGTCAAACATGTCAGATATATATATTTCATCTAATTTAACTCAAAATTCAACTTTCATCGAGAAAAAAAACCCTAAAATTAAGTGAAGGACGAAAATGTAAAAGTATTTCATCAAATTCATCAAAAAGTTCTGGTTGGCAACGTGGACTATGCTTTCTTGTAGCCTTGAATTTTTTATTATTTTATTTTTTGCTTTTTTGGTTTTTTGTTAATAATTATTTAAACTGAGAGACGTGGCGTTTTTGTAATTTCAGAGTTTAGATCAAATGTTGTTAAGGTCAAATGTCTGACAACTAACAACGAGGGCCACAATGAAACATTTTTTCAAGTGCAGGGGGCAAATCGATGCAATGGAGAGTAGAAAAGAGTAAAGTGATACCGAACCAAAGTATAAGGGTGCAAAGTGAAATCTACCCAAAATTTTATTATATCCCGATCGATGTCATAGATTTTCCATTAATAGAGTTTAAGATGATTTTTTAAGACAAACGCTAATTTCTTGGGATTATATTTTTTGATTTTGAAAAGGGTGAACTATGATTTTTGGAAATATCTTGAAGAATAAATCTCAAGAAAAATGTTTTCGAATAATCGAAACGAATTCTTAGAAAAACCTTGGTGATTGACAAGTTTGACACATGCGTTTAAGTTTGACGGAAAAACTAACGGAAGGTACCCTTAAACCACAAATGGGGTTATGTGCTGATATTATGAGCACAAGGGGGTCTCGGCGGCGCGGTGGAAGTCTCGCTGGTCGGTGTCTCGGCGGTCTGGTGGCGGCAGTTGTGAGTTTTTTCTAATTTTTTTGTTTTTTTTTTACTTTTTTATTTTTTATTTTTTGGTCTTGAACAAATTAAAAATAAAGTTTGTTTGTATTTGGGTATTATTTATTGATAAAGGGTATATTCGTCCTATTTGGTCTTGATGTAATAAAATAAAATTAATTTACGGGCTTGAACTAATAAACTCCTTTATGTGGGTTTGAACTAATAAAAAAATGGGCTTGCATATATTCGCCCCTTTTACAAAACATAATTTGAATAAAGTCATCATCTTTTTCACAGGAACAGGAGTGCGAAGGTGGGTATGCCTATCTAAAGAAAAAGGTAAATGGGTCGAGTGTGCTATCTAAAAGTAAATTTAAAGGGGTATTTGCTAATTTATATATGGCAGGGGGAATCACGCAGTTACGATTTCCACAGGGGTAGTAAATGCAATTCACTCTTAAATATATATCAATGTGTTCAATCATTCAATATGAAGATTTCAAAAATCAGGCAGTATGGTTTTCAAAGATTACTGAATACTTTACCAGTGAAAGATTATTGCAAGTATTGATTAAAATACACAGATTTGAATTTATAAATGCAAAAATAATTTCAAGAAACCAAATCAATTTCAGAAATAATTTAAAGGGTAAATAGCACTTAACCACTTTGTGGTTTGGACATTTTGCACATGACCTTCTTATAGTATGAAATTAGGCACATAATCCCCTTGTGGTCTGGACATTTTGCACATGACCCCCCATATGGTATGAAATTAGGCACACAACCCCCTTGTGGTTTTTGATAGTTTGCATATGACCTCCTTATAGTATGAGATTAGGCACATACCCGCCTTGATTAAAAAACTGAAAGAGACTAAATTATCCCTAAAGTTTAGCCAAATTGCTACCATGCTAAACTGTTCGTTCGTTATTCTATCAAGTCAAAATTTCTTGTTTTAACTAAAAAATAACTATTCTATAACATGAAAAGCCTAATGTATTTTTTTGTAAAATGAGAAATATAATATATTATTGTGTTTTGTTTTTTTAATTTTACAGCGCAAAAGGTATATAATACTAGTTATTGTACGGTTGACAATTTATTCAATTTTAGAAACCAATTTGAAAATCTCACATGCTACAAATCAAATATGAAAGGATTAAACTCGATATAAAATTATGAACTATCAATTTCTTTGTTCAATTATAATTTGGTAAAATAATTCTACATATTTCTAAGCTTTAATATTGTTATTAATTATGATTATTATTTACTATTTTCTATATAATATATTATATTATAGCTGTTATCGAATTTTAATTTTTCAAGAAACAAAGTCTTTATTATGTAGGGGTAATTTAGTCTTTTCCAATTTTCTATTCCAGGGGGTTATGTGCTTAATTACATACAATAAGAGGGTCATGTGCAAAATATCAAAACCACAAAGGGGTTATGTTCCTAATTTCATACCATAACGGGGTCATGTGTAAAATATCCATACCACAAGAGAGTTAAGTGCTATTTACCCTAATTTAAAAATGACCACTCTATCTCATAAAAAATGCAAGATCATAAAAACAATTCAAGAATCATTACAAAAGAATACAAACTTATAAACGTAAATCAAATCAAATGACTCAAAGAACACGGGATATTCTTACAGAAAATTCCAAAACAAATATATGTCAAACAAAACTGCATAAAGTAAAGAACAAATCCACAATTCAAGCTTCCTCAGCCTCATTGTCATCGTCACCAAAAGTTTCTTGGGATGCCTCTTCGAGGGATTTTCCATTGGACTCGGGAACAGCAAAAGTGCAAATCATTCCAAGTGCATTGATGCATCCAAGAATAATCAGAGCATTCTTAATACCAATACCAGGTGGATAACCAGCATCAGTCTTTGCTTTGTCTTGGTTTTGTGCGGCGTAAAGAAACCCGTAAGCACCAATAATGGCGCCCGCTTTTCCTGCTGCAGCTGATATTCCGTGGCACGTGGACCTTAATCGGGCTGGGAATATTTCAGCCGGCACGACGAACGTTGTGGCGTTGGGCCCAAAATTGGCGAAGAAGAATGTGAGGGCGTACATAATGACGAATCCGAGGTGATGAGTCTTCCAGTGGTCGTAAGGAAGGGCAATCCCGAACATGAACACCGTCATGAAGAAGAATCCCATTAGTTGGATTGCGAATCTCCCCATGATATCGATGAATGCCACCGTGAACCAGTAGCCGGGGACTGTGCTGCAAAGCGCGATTAGGGTTTGGGCCTTAGCGATTCTGAAGACTTCGTGAAGGCCACTCATGGTTTTGGCCGGTGGAATCCATCCAATAGCAGATAAGACGTCTTTTTGGAAGAGATTTTGGCTGTAAAAGACAATATCCAGAAGAAACCAGGTGGAGGTGGTTCCAAACAAATGGAGGCCATGACGGCGGAGGAATTCCTTGGAAAATAAGCCAAAGCTGTTGGCTTTCCCTCGTGATATCTTTTCTACCTTCTCTTCTTCAGCTTCAAACTCCACATTCAAAACTTTGCCCATGTCTGTCGCTGCTTGTTTAGCGTTCTTGGCTACGAGGGCGGTGTAACGGGCGGTTTCCGGCATTTTCATGCGCCAGTAGAAAGTCAAGGCGGCAGGTAAAGCGCCGAACATCAAGACAATGCGCCACACGTAGTCGGCTTCCGGCGGTGTGGAGAGGGCTGGATTCTGCTCGTACGTCGGCCGGTGGAACTTGCGGTCAAACGCCGATGACACAATCAGAGAAATTATCCCACTGAATAAGATCCCCATACCCTGCATGGCAAAAACCGCAGCGATAAAAGCACCACGAGTTTTCTTATTGGCGTATTCTGCCATGATGGTGGCGGAGAGAGGGTAGTCGCCACCAATGCCGAAACCAAGCCAAAATCGGAAGAAACATAGACTTGCCATTACACCCTTTGGAGTATGGCCGAAGGAAAAGCCGGATGCGATCGAACATACGATCATAATGAGGAGAGTTAGTCCGTAGACTTTTTTCCGTCCCATTTTGTCACCGAGCCACCCGAAGAAGAGTTGTCCGATGAGGGTTCCGACGAGTGCGACACCGGTGACGGAGGAGGAAACACTCGGGGGAAGAACTCCGGGCTTTGGTGCACCGGCCTTGGTGTAATAGAGGCGTCCTAACAGCTTAGCGACCAGTGAGATACTAAAGAGATCGTACGCGTCGGTAAAGAAGCCCATTCCGGCGATGACAATGGTGGTGAAATGGTAAAGTTGGGTTTTAGCGACATCAAGTGCGTTTAGCACTTGCAATTGATCCCGTGCCATCGATCTCTAGTTGATTCTTGATCCTCTCTCTGTAATAATCGTTAAAAACATATATCACTGACTAAAATACCCTTAATTTGCAACTAAATGTGACTGTTGACAAGAGAGTACTTAACGTTTGAGAGAGTTGGAGAACTAATATATTACATAAACGTAAATTGAGAATATCGTATTTAATCAATCATTGTAAATCAATGGATCACGCATACACTGGGTGTGTGTTATTATGTGTAGATCAATGGTGTAAAACTGCAGGGTGTATCTCACCAGGTGTAGATTCTACAAAACCGCGCATCTACTTAAACAACACTTGAAATAGAAAATTAATTAACTAAACTGCAATTTAGAAGAACAAAAAAACAAAAAGAAAAAAAATCATAAAACTTAATGAATTCTTGAGATTGAGAAACTGTGGTACCTTCAAATTCAAGTAGTAGTCAACAATGAAATTAAAACTTGAGATTAAGCTGAGATGGGATAAAGAAGAAAGTGAATAATGGCAGAATATATATAAGGTTAATCACCAGCTGCACAACTGGCATTAATCCATATGATGATAATTAAACCCTAGCTAAGATAATATATATCCGGCATAATGGTATATACCTAAAAATGTCAACTAATTAATTAATCATGAAATTCTGTCTCAGACATACCAAATTGACATTTGTTTAAGAAATGTAAACGATGTATCTCTCTCATTACCTAGCTGGAAGTTATGAGTTTTTAGCACCAACCACCCCTGTGTAATCTCTAATTGCCAAAAATGCCCGCTTGTTAAAAGAATTAACAATAACAACCCTACTTTGTGTTTTTTAAGGCACATTGCCCCTTACTTCAAAATTATCTGTTGACTTTCTTGAAATGACAAAACTATGTGAATAAATATTAAAATACAATTCAATTTTATTTTAATTAAAAAGGATGTGGGAAAGCTCTACACCAAACATAATTTCGTCGGAGAAAATATTGGAGTGGTTGGCGGAACGTGGGTATGGTTGAACTGGAGGCCGAGGGTATGGAGGCCAGAGAGGTTGTTTGCCGGAAGGAGAGCTGCGGCTCAGTTATGTTCAGTGTATTTCTGGAAAATTGCAAATTAGTCCATGACTTAAGGAAGAAGAGGGCCTTTCTAAAATGAAAGGGACTGATTAAAAATGTTGAAAACCTCATATTGGGTCTTATTTATTAAATTTCTAATTTAAAGGGTATTCCATTGTTTTTAAATCAACCCCCCAGACGCATTTGTGGCGAGTGTATCGCACGACCAACTCACAGGGACCTTGTTGGCTTTAACTAACTTTTATAGGGGGGTCTTTACTAATTTTTTTAACAAAGGAACTTTTGTGACAATAAGAGATTACGCGGGGTGGTTAGTGCTAAATGCTCTCTCTCTCTCTCTCTCTCTCTATATATATATATATATATATATATATATATACTCCTCAACACTTGGTTATGCTACGTATATACGTTGGTCGTGCCAGCAGAGATCTTTCATTGTCTGATGTGCTTGTTTGTTGTCTATGCTGACGTCAGCAGTTGATCAGTAATAGCTGATGGCAATATGTATCAAATCCAAGATATATATATATATATATATATATATATATATATATATATATATATATATATATTAGATAATATATATATGTACAACTCCCGTGTTTTGTCCTCCTTCATTTCTTATGGGCTTTTTTTTGCACTTCTATTCCCAAAACGACGTAGTTTTGATATAGAGCTAATTGTACAGAACACCTGTGTAATTTTGAATGGCCGAAAAAGCCCTTGTATTTTAAAAATTAGCAAGAACCCCTCTGTATTAATTTTTTTACGAAGTACACTGCCCCTTATTTTATTTTTTGCGGATGACTTGGATGAAATGGCAAAATTACCCTTACGTAAAATAAAGCAAAATACTCAATCAAATTTAAAAACTAAAAACAAAATCCCAACAAAAAAGAAAAAGGAGAGAGAAGGTACTGTTACTTCATCTTTCCCGTGAAACCAACACACCACCCCCACCCCCAACCCCAATGTAAAACCAACAACTCTCTGTCGAAGATATTACAGTCTACAGAGTTCAAGATCAATGAAAAAAAGTAACTTGTGGTTGAAAAAAATAATTGGATTAATTTGGAGAAGATGACTTTTCTGAAAGTGTCAAGGGCTGAATTGAAACTACATTTTGGGGCTGAATTGAAACTACATTTTGGGGCTGAATATTTTTTGTGGTCAATCTGTAATTTCTGAAATTTATATTTGAGAGGATATTTTGGCCTTTCCAGGATAAAAAAATACACACCCATCGCAAAATCCGCGCATGTGGCACACGATAAGCTATCAAGGTCCTTATTGCATTTTTACTAATTCTTATAGAAAGTTTTTTCTTTAATTATTGTAACACGATGGTTTTTTTTAATTATTGCATAATTTAAATAAACTCATCATCTTCTTCACAGGAACATGAGTGTGAATGTGGGTATGTTATCTAAAGAAAAAGGTAAATGGATCAAGTGTGCTATCTAAAAATAAATTTAGGGGGGGTATTTGCTAATTTATATATGGCAGGGGAGAATCGCGCATTTGCGATTTCCACAGGGGTAGTAAATGCAGTTTACTCTTAAATATATATCAATGAGTTCAATCATTTAATATGAAGATTTCGAAAACCAGGCAATATGGTTTTTTCAAAGATTACTGAATACTTTACCAGTGAAAGATTATTGCAAGTCTTGATTAAAATACATAGATTCGAATTTACTAGGCAGGTGCACGTGCGTTGCACGTGTCTAGTAGTTATTTTTTATATTGAATTTGATATATTTATTCTAATACAAATGTAAATTATATAAATATCTTAAGGAAATAGTATAAATTCAAGAGGAGATTTAAATTTAAAGATTCCAATTGCCCTATAAAATAACTTTTATATGTAAGATTTCTTGGAGAAAAAGACCATTTGACTAATATAATTTGGTAATAGTAATAACTAATAATGACTCCTTTTTATAATAATAATAATAATAATAATAATAATAATAATAATAATAATAATAATAATAATAATAATAATAATAATAATAATAATAATAATAATAATAATAATAATAATAATAATAATAATAATAAGAGTAATAAGAATAATAATAATAATAATAATAATAGTAATAATAATAGTCATTATCTCAATTGTTGTAATAAAAGTTGTACTTGTCACTGTTATAAGACCAATTATTGTAGTTGTATTAGCAATCCTCTCAATAAAAATACTAATAACAGTAATAATAACAACTATAATCTTGCTAAGAATAATTAGACGAATAATTGTAATAAC